>PVJH01019491.1:0-42554 GCA_004026705.1 Nesogale talazaci
CACATTTAAAAATAATAATCTAAAGCTTTTCCAAAATGCATTTTTCAATTTTGAAAAATTTCCCACAGTCATGTTTTAAAGTTTCCTTCACAGTGTTTTTTATTTTGTCAAACACTCTACAGAATAGCTATCCAATTGTACAGTGATTTTTGTAGGTTGACATCAGTAACCACATAGTAAGGTGCATTTAAAGTATGCGTAATTATATTTCCTGTTTCATATTGTGGAGATGTTTATTTGTATAACAGTGTTATGTAATAAAGCTAAACTATTCAATTGAGATTTTGTCAGGGTCTTTTGTTATCAAATCACATTAACTTCAGACAATAACTTAGATATAGTGGGCAAAAGATAACTTCTGAAAATAAGCTATGACAGTTATAGTAATATTTATAACATTTTGTAATTGTATGCATCCTTCAATGTTCTCTTAGAGTTTGTTTTATTCACATGATTATAGTATGAAAATGTAATGTTTGCAGGACAGTAAAGAATGCAATTGAAATATCTCACATGTAATAACATTCTGGGTCCTGTACTTTCTACAGACCTGATGCATTGAAAGACGTGACATTGCTAAAAGAAATGTAAGTTTCATCACCCATTACATAGTGACTGTAGTGGGATGAAAATATGCCCAAATTACTCAATATCTTCTTGGGGTATAAAGCATATACCATTAATTCGTTGCTGTATAGGTATGTCTTTGTACTCTATAACATTTTGATCAAAGAATTTCTAAAATTGGTATCATATGTTATAGGATACAAAGCCGCAGTTCACTACATCTGATAGGGATAGTAGTGTCTATTTTTGTTCTCATAGTTCCAGATGGTGTATACTTGGTAAGATAAAACAACATGTTTCTCAAATCTTCCCATGACCCAGTTAATCCCTGTTGTGTTTTTGTACATCTGGTACTTAATTCAAATATATTAAGTGCATTCTGTAAAAACTGTATTTTTACATCTTGGTTTAATTCCTTGTGCTATTATAACTTGTAAATTTTCTACTGATTTCGAGGCCTCATCTAAGCTGCAAACTTGCGGACTTACATTCTTTTATTGTTTTTTGAACTTGCATTCTTAATTTTTCAATTTTACACAGTCCTGCCTTAACGTGTATTAGATCTGATTTTACTTCTTATATTTCAACTTTGTGCCATATACCTCATATAAGTGAGGCACCAAGAAATAGTTCTAAAGTTTTTCTTAAAGAATTCGTAACTATGGGTGGTATATCTTTTAGAAAGATCGACTCTAAAAATTTAAATATTTCACACTCAAGTACTATAGTTATAACATCAATCATAACCTTATTGAAGGTTAATGAATGGTTGATACCTTGCCTATCTTTGGTTCTAGTCTAGCATGTCCTATTGGTTAAAATGGCTTGCAATGTTGGTGTGGAGACACAGTGTTTCATTAAAACAACCTCTGTTTATGACACTTAGTCCAGGGGAGTTTGAGGACACATCATGATTCCTACTTTTACCTTTATTACCCATCTTTTATCTTATCTGGAGCCTTAAAGCATCTGAATGAATTGATACAGCTTTATCAAGCCCTAGTTTGTGTAAGACAGTACAGATTCTAAATTTTGTATTATCATGAGTCTGAGAGAACTCTTTCACAACTCTTCATAATTCAGGCCATCAGTCATGGCATAACTACAACTCGTGGGGTATTTAAAAATTGTAATTTAAAATATAGTCAAGTCATATTTTTTTAAGGAAAGAAAGTCAAAGAGAGTAGAGGTATGCCAGACACAGAAAAGAAGAGAAATTTGTTTCCTGTGACTTTGAGAAGAAGAGTTAGATTGCATAGCTTTGACCTTTTATTTTCTTTCTACAAAGATGCTTAGGTTTAAGGGTAGAAAAGCAGATTCCTTTATAGATGCTATTTTGCTTTTGTTTTATATTTTGTTGGCTTCTAAATACTAACCCAAACATATATCTAATTGAGTTTATCTTATTGCTATTATTTCTCTAAGTTTATTTCCAAAATGATTAATCTCATTTAATTAAAAAATTCCTATTTGGGTCAGTGAGATTGTGGACCATCTTTAGTAATGTTATTCCACTGAGATAAACATATCCTAGGCACTTTTATAGCATTGAACTTCTGGCTTGCCATCTATTTCTTACTATATTTCAAAATGAATGGAAACTTTAAGGAATTTTCACTCTGATGGGAATTGTAGGGGAGACAAAAGGCCCCAAGTTCTAATGTAATTTATAGCTCCCAGCTTATTGGCATTGACTTCATCCTGACTCATAGTGACCCTATGGATAAGTAGAACTTCTTGTCTGTGTGTCCAAGATTTAAATCTTTACTAAGTTGAGCAAAGTTGGTGGCATTGTGGTTATATGTTGGACTGTGATCCAGATGGTTGGCGGTTTAAAATACCAGCAGCGGGCTGAGCCCCGGTGGCATAAGTGGCTGAGTGCGGAACTGCAGCCCGTAGGCTTGGTGGTTCAAATCCAGCGGCGGTTCTCAGGAGTGGCACTGGGTAGCGCCCACGACCACCAGAGGACAGTGATGCCCACAAGAAAAAAAAAAACAGCAACTCCTTAGGAGACAGACTGTGCTTTCTACTCTGTAAGGAGTTACAGTCTTGAAACCCCATGTTGGTAGGTAGGGGTCAGCACTGATTCATTGACATTGAGAAGTTGAGTAGACAGCTTTATCTTTCTCTCTTAGTGGAGCTGAAGGTTCCAGTCACTGACCTTTTGGTTGGCACCTCAAAGCATTCCTGACAGATATCAAGGACAAAGACACATTATCTGAATGAGGAAGACCATCGATATTAGGTCATACTAAAATAGAATATGGAAATACAAAGGAAACAGTCACAGAAGCATGATTAGTGGCAGATCAACCTATCAAAATTGTGGATAGGACTATAAAAGCAGCAGCAGGACCATGATTGGGATACCTACATTCTAATTGGAAAGACTACAAGAGGGTTTCAAGGTCCTTCAATCAAGGGAATCAGGATATGACTCTAACTCGTGCTGACCAGAGAATCAAGGCAAATGTTTAACGACTAAGCTACCCAATGTGCAAGGTCTGGTAAAGGAAGTGGTAGGAATGCACTTTCCAATACACTCTGCCTAAGGGCAGTCAAGGATTAAAAAGGATAGTATAATATTTGGCTTCTCTCTGGCTTAATGAAAAGAAATGCAAGTCAGGGAGAAAGTCACTTCATGAAAAAAAGAATCAGCTTCCAGAGAATGAAAAATTCATGGATATTAAATAATTTGAGGGCTGAGCCCTGGTAGAGTAGAGGTTGTGTGCAGAACTGTGGCCCACAAGGTTGACAGTTCAAATCCAGCAGTAGCTTTCCAGGAGCAAGGCTGGGCTTCCTACTCCCTCCAGGAAAGTGATGCCACACACACACACACACACACACACAAAGCAAAACAAAAAAAAACTGTTTAATGAAGGCTGATAATATACTAAATGGCTAGTTACTTTACTAGTAAAAAGGGAACTTCCTTGAAGACTTGGTCCTTCACTAAACTGTAGCTCACCATCCTGGAGAAATTTAAATGAAGAAATCCTACAGCTTTACTATGTGTGACAGTCACCTAATCTGGTGTGAGTTTGAGGATTAAGAGCATAGGGGTGGCCTGTCCGTCTCGAGATAGCCAATGAGACTTCTGTGTGGGCATGACTTTCTACTGAGAATTCTGGGAAATGTGGCCATTCCTTCTTGGTGGCAGAGACACTATCTCTCTTGGTTCACTTCCTTGGAGATGTTTTAATGACAACACTTAATGTCTGAGAGACTCGACTGACAAGTCTGGCTCCCTGTGAAACAGCCCTGAGAAAAACCCATGATGCAGCAAGAAACGTGGATCTGAAGAAGCCACTTGCAGACTCCTGCCAGTGCTGAGATGCTTACACCACTGCACTCAAAGACTTGCTACCCACTGACTTGTGATCATTCGGAATTTGACATCATTACATATATTTCATGAGTTTGAAGAGGACTTTGTAGATTAGTATCAGGCATATTGGCAAATATCAGACTTATGATTATGAACTGGAATGGGTTGGAATGTTTTCTTAATGTACAACTGTGTTCATAAATTTGTTTCTCTAGTCTACCTGGACTAGCACAGTAAGGAATCCCCAGTAGTGTGGTTGTTACAGATTGGGTGACTGACCACAAAGTCAGCAATTTTAAGATACCAGCCACACACCTTAGGAGAAAGATGAGGGTGTTTATTCTAGAAAAAAAGTTACAGTTTTCAAAACTGCAGTGAGGTTTTGGTGGAATAGTGACTTAAGCATGAACTTCTAACCTCATGTTAATTCTCCCGACCCATGTGAATTTGGAGATGTCATCTTTCTTGCAACATGTACTTTCACTAATAAAAATCTCCACTTGTTTCTGTATCTAACTTCCTGAGTAATTGTTTCTCTTGGTAAAAGACAAGAACCTGATACCAGTAACAGATTTTAATGAACCAGTCAGAAGCAAAAGGACATTCCAAATATATAAGATAAGATAAGACATTTTTTTTCCACAGAGAGATCAGATCAGAGCCTTTCCCAGTACAGGAGGCAGGTGGTTATCAAAATTCTTGTTAATTCTGTTTAATACTTTCAGTAGGTATCTAGCTGATCCCATGGGTGAGACAATTGATACTGTAGATATTTCTTCCTTCCTTTCTTTTGTCTTCTCTTTTGTGTGATTTCTATTATCTTGAATGATACCAAATTTAAAGCCCCTTGGAGAACCTGGTCAGCGTGGATGGTTCTCTCCCACCTGGGAGAGTTTGGGGAGGAGAGTTGGAGAACTAAGACTCATAGGAGTCAAATTTAAAATGCCTGTAAGGCCTGAATCGGGCAGGAGACTGTCTCCCATCTGGAGGCTGATGATGAAGACTTTTTGTTGCTCTTCATTTGTTTTAAGGTCTTAGTTTTCTGAGACCCAGACCTGATTACCTCAGGTTATAGTCTCAGGATTCAAACTGCCAGGAGGATGGGGTAACTGGATTCTAAGTCGACCATGTTTGAAGGAAATAATTTTATGTCTAACTAGATGACTTTTCCTCTGGTTCTCTCTTACCAATCTTTCACATCTTTTAAAACTAGATTTCTATTTCCTTGGACTTGTTCTAACTTTTACTTATCTTTATATTGTTTTACTCTATATGGTGAGAACTCCCTGGTCGCATGGTTGTTACTTGTTGGGTCAGCACCTGGTAACCACTTTAGAAAGAAGAGGATTTTTACTCCTCTAAAGAGCTGTAGTCCTGGAAAACCATAGGACCAGTCAGACCCTGCCCCACGTGTCTCAATGAGTCAGAATCAGCTGGGCGACAGAGAGACTAAAAATGAGGTTCCATTGGTAATCTTTGTTAAAAAAATATCATAGGGAAAAGCAAGTGTGACTATAGATATTTTTTTACTTTCTGAAGATCAGGGTTTGACACTCACCCAAAATGGTTGTTAGAAGGTCAGAGGCTGCTGAATCCTGTCTGCCAGGGCTCAGGTCATCTGTGTCTGCATGGAATCAATGGGCAGATAGAGAACAGCACTGAGTTGGAATGGTTTTAAGATTAAGGTAAGATTATATGTTTAGCTGAGTGCACTATTAAGTTGTTTCTTTGGTTGTTCTTATCAGTAATGGCTGATGGGATAAATAGAGCATACACAATGGAGTAACCCTGAACAATAAAAAGGCTGACAAGAAGGGCATCAAGAATAAAGACGTCACCAAAAAAATGACTGACAAGGAGGAAACTTAAACTGACCAGAATCCAAGACTGCCCAACTAAATACTTGAGGTTGTATCTCTTATTAGCTTGAACACCCTCAAGCACACCTATGGCTAGAGAGAATCAGTATGAAGAGCTAAGAGGGGTAGTATTTCTGGCTCATTAGAATGGAGTGGTACCGAACTCTCCCTCCATACCTTGCTCTTGCTGGTAAATCATGCCTATTTTTCTTGACTTGTTATTGACACATGTGAATGCCCATTGAGATAAATTGGTTAAAAAACTGTTTGACTCATAGACTGTGCTATGCTTGTGAAAGAACCTGGCAAGTCTCTATAAAGCTTAAAGACTGAAAGGTTGCTGCCCTGTTACACCAGCTGACTGATCCTTTAGCCTCATCCTAGGGAAGATAGATTAGAGAAGGCAAAGACACCAGTCAAGTGCATAGCCAACTAATTCCTAAGCCTGATCTTTGGTACTGACATGGGTGCTCAAGACAGAGTAGGTAGTTGTGCAGTTGAGTATACACATGAGTTGTTGTTTAAAGGTGAACAGGAGAAGCAAGGAGAACCTGGTGCTGCACCTGGTACCAACCTGAGACTGGGTGCTGTGGCTAAAGTGGCGATAGAAACTGTTGAACCTACTAACAGAATGGGTCTGGGTGTTGCAGCACCTTTTTGAGCTTGATTCTTCTTGGGGTTTTATCCCCAGACACTATAACTCAGGTAGGCAGCTGTCAACCATCTCACATAGTGGGCAGCCTACCCTCTTGGGTAAAATCTTCTGGGTAGCTTTATAAACGGGCACTATAACTCATGTCCATGTTTGTGGGTTCCATTTAATGTTTTGACCACTTATAATTTTTGTAGGTTCATACTTTAGAAATTCCAAATTCCTATCACTAACTATCATTAACAGAGGATCTAGCTAAGGCTTATTGTACAAACTTGGCTGATAAACACATGTGGGATTAAGTGAAGTGTGGCAAGATAGATGGCTTGGTGAGCTTTACCTTTCTAGTTCTCAGGTCTCTTACTTTCTGATGGTTAGACAAGGGCAGAGTTCCCTTAGCCAGTCCCCTGCTTCAGCTGGCAAAAATCACCTCCTGCAATACATCCCTGGGGAGAAGCTACATGGACTTCCGCTGAGGCACCCCTGAGTTCTGGAACAGCCATGTGGAGACCCCTGCCAGTGCTGAGATGCTTGGATGCTTACTGATTCCTCTTTCCTCCTGCATTCAGTGTCATTGCCTATGTTCTATACACACACACACACACACACACACACTTCTATGAATTTGTTTCCCTAGTTTACCCAGGCTAGGAAACAACAACTATTTCTACTTATAAACAAATTAAGATTCAGAAAGATGTACTTTTACAGAATCATGTCATTGACTCCACCCTAAGAATCAATTCCTCTTAATTCCTGGTTTTAGTGCCCTCGTATCCCCTTTCAAGGACTCATCCTTTGGTACGCTCTCTGACAATATTCAGTTACCAGTCATTAGGCCTTCAGAATAAGGCAATCTTTTGAAGCTGTGCATAAAGTTTTCAGCAGCCTCATCCCCATCCCCTGAAATGGAGACTCAACTCTTTCTTCGTTTTCTGTTTTAGTCTAGAAACTCTGGGAAACTATTCACTTTGGATGACCCTGCTGCCATTTGAAAAACCAGTGACATGGTTCCCAGCAACACACAAACCACCACAGTCTGACAAATACACAGATATGTGGTTAGAAAAATCTCTCTGCTTAGGAAAATAGTAAGCCAAAAGCAAGACTGCATGCCTGGAGCAACTGCAGAGATTAGTGCCACCATCAAAAACTTGAAGATGCAGAGGTGCATCTTCCTACCACATCCCGATTTAACGTGTCTGCTTGGTCTATGCAAAAATTGGATTGTTCTTGGAGAATTCAAATTAATTATTTTAAACTCAACCTCATTGTGATTCCAATAATAGCTGCTTGCCAGATGTGGCCCAGTTGCTTAAACAAATGAATACTTACCTTGGTACCTCATGTGTTGCTACTGATCTGAGCATCATCTTTTTCTGAATTCTGATTCAGAATGACCACCAGAAGCAGTTTGTCTTCAGCAGACAAGGGCAACAAGACACTTTTACAACTCTCCCTCATAGTTATGTCAATGCTCTAGGGATATGCCATAATTTAGTCCACAGGGAACGTGATTGCCTTCCCCACCAAAAAATATGGAAGGTCTATTACTTGTCCATTACATTGATGACATTATGCTTAATGGATCAGGTATGCAAGAAGTATGAATGCATTTAAAATAATTCATAAAACATCTGCCTAGTAGAGGGTAGTAAATCAATCAAGCAAAAATTCAGACTCCTTCCAGTTCAGTGAAAATTTGATGGGTTCAGTGGTGTGGAGATTCATGACTCAAATGAGATACACATTATTACATACCGCTCCTTCCATGGCTAAGAAAGAAACACAGTAGTAGTGGGTGTTTTGGGGCTTTGGAATCAATATAATCCTACTTTTAGTGTGCCAGACCAGCCTCTATATCAAATGGCTAGAAAAGCTTCCAGCTTTGAATGAAACTCAGAACAAAAGAAGGAGCTTCAACCGGTTCAGTCTCCATCCCAGACGCTCTGTCCCTTTATGGGTATGATCCATTAGCTTCAGTGGTACCTGAGGTATCAGAGATAGATGAAATGCAACTTGGAGTCATTACCAGCATCTAATAACAATCTACCAAACAGATACTTCACATTTTTAAGTAAAGCTTTGCCATCTCTGTAGACAACTGTTGTCCTTTTGAAAAACAGTTATTGTGCCTCAGTTGAAACTGAACACCTCAACCTAAGTAGTTATTTCATTATTATCCATCAATAACTGGATATAATCTGACCCTCAGAGTCCTAAAGTTGGATGTGCACACAAGAATTTCATCATGGAATTAAAGTGATATGTGTGAGATTGGACTAGAGTAGGGCCTGAGGGTATAAGTAAGGTGCATGAAGAAGTGTCACAAATGATCTGTTGTCTCCCCTCCCAACACAGCATTATCTTTTTTCTAGTATGCATATGTGGCCTTAGGGACATGTCATTATGATCAGTTGACTGAGGAAGAGGCAAGTTATGTGTGGTTTACTGAGGGTTCTGGGAGATATGGAGGTAACATTGGAAAATGTTTGTACAGCCCCTTTTGGAGAGTCCCCTAAAGGACAGTGATGAGGAACTTTTCATCAATTGTCAGTCCTTTGAGCCATAAACCTGGTCAATTAGTTTGCTTAGAAGGAAAATGTTTAAATGTTTAATTGTGTACTGATTCATGGACTATGGACAAGGGTTTGGCTGACTGGATGATCAGTGACCTAGAAGGGGAATGACTTGAAAATTAGTGACTTAAAAATGGTGCAGAGAAGAGGTATGTGAATAGACAACTCTGATCCAAATGAATAGATTTGTGCCTCTTGTGAATGCTCAGCAAAATGTTCCCTCTGCTCTGGAGGCCTTTGACAATCAATTGGATATGATCTCGTGCCATGTAGAGACAATCATAATCTTTCCCCAGGCATTTATGTCCTTGTCCAAATGGTTCATGAACAAAGCTGCCATGGTTGCAGGGATGAAGGTTATAGTGAATTCAGCAACACAAACTTCTACTTAATGACTAAGGCTGACTTGGTTACTGCCACTGTTGAGTGCCCAATCTTCTAGCAGTGGATACCAAAATAAAGTCCAAGATATGGTTGACTCCTTAAAGAGATCAACCAGCATGTGGTTGGAAAGTTAATTACAAGGGAGTACTTCCTTCATGGATAGGGTCGAATTTTGTTTTGATTATCTAGACCAGCTGCTCTCAACCTGTGGGCTGTGCACCCTTTGGTTTTTGAAAGACCCTTCTATAGGGGTATCCTGATTCACAACAGTAGCAAAATTATAGTTATGAAGTAACAATAAACATAATCTTATGTTTGGGGGGCTCATCACAATATAAAGAAATGTATTAAAGAACCAAGGCATTAAGATAGTTGAGAACCACTGGTCTAGACAGTCTGCTTCTGGATTTTTTTTCCCTTTACACAGTGCTTCTACCCAAACTATAATTTGTAGACTTACAGAATGTCTTTTACATTGGCACCATAGCTAGCACAGTATTGTCTCAAAAAGAGAGAGATAAGACAGAAAATGAAGGATGCCAATGATTTCATGTCTGTGTAATACTCTGATCTTACCATGTTCTGCATCATCCTGAAGTAGTTGGCTTGACAGAGTGATATAATGGATTTTTAAAGACATAATTAGAGTGTCACCTAGGTGAGAACACCTTGCAGGAGTTAGGGCAGTGTTTTCAGGAGGCTGTGTATGCTCCAAGCAGCACCAATAGCCAGGATTCATGGGCCCAGGAACCAAGGAGTGGAAATGAGAGCAGCACCAGTCACTAATGACCCCCTCACCAAGTTCATGCTTTCTGTACTTTAAACCCTCTGATATTCAGTGCTGAAGATCTTAGTTCTAAAGCGAGAGATACTCTCACATGAAGACACAGCACTGACTCCATGGAACTCCAAATTAGGAACACACCCTGTGTTTCAGCCTCTTCCTTTCTCTGGACCAATAAGCAAACAAGGTGTTGATGAATTGAATAATCTGCTTGATCCTTATCACCATTAGGTAACGGATTAGTATTGCGTTGTGGAGATAAAGAAGAATATACCTGAAGCTCAGGAGAATCTTTAAGTTGTTTATTACTATGTCCTGTGACGAAAGTCAATGGCAAATTACTATTCACCTCAAGCTCACTGCCAATGAGCCAGTGCTGACTCACAGTGAGCCCCTGTTGATGAGAGTAGAAAGTGCAGCTTTCCTCCTGCGGAGCTGCACATGAGTTTGAACTGCTGGCCTTGCCATTTGCAGGTCAACTAGTAAAAGCACGTCACCAGGGCTCCCAACTGCAGCACTCCAATTATTGCATGCCTAGCATTCCTGAAGTCTAAACCCTTTGGGCGTGAAGGTTTGGGCCACATCACCAGACAGAGAAACATGACCAGCCTATGTATTTGCTGAAGGCAAAGTAAATATGGAATGGATTAGAGAAGGTCCTTCTAAATACCAGCTACAGTCAGGTGACCAGCTGAAGCAATGAGGACTGTGGTAATTGTGAATAATTCCTATTTGTATGTATGTACTGAATTTTTTTTCATTATAAAGTATTAGCAGAAAATTAAGTTAGTGACTGTCTAGATGTACACATGTTAGTCCGAGTTGACTGGAGAAGCAAATTCGTAGACATTCATATGGAACAGAAAGAGGTTTAAATACAAGGGCAACTGAATATTAAGAAAACATCCCACCCCCATCCAGATCAAGTCCATAATTCTGATATTAGCCCATATGTCTGCAGTCAACCTATAAAGTCCTCTTTAGAATCACAGAACACATGCAACGATGCCAAATGCAGGAAGATTACAGGTTAGTGGAAGGAAGGTCTTGTGGCTCCAGTGGCAGGGTAAGGATTTCAGCACTGGAAGAAACCTCCACACAGTTCAGCAGCTGCAAGGTCTCCATGGAGTGTGTCCAGAAAAAGTGTCTCCCACCTCCAGGGAGGAATACTAGAGCTCCCCTAGTCATCAGAAAAGGCCAGGCCCACACAAAAGCCTCGTTTCCTATGACCTGATTGACAGGCTAGACTCCACCCCTTCACTCTTAATCCTCTCAAATTAACTACTGATTATATAGTCACTACCCTCATGTTAGTTGAATTATGTTAGGCCCACGTACGATGCTGTTATTGAAAATATTGTGCCTTGAGCTAGGCACACGGTAGTCCTTAAAATGACGTTTGGTTTTTACACTTTAAAAATGTCTTTTTTGCAACAGCAGCAGAATAATCAATATAATTCATCATTTTATTTGCTGACTACTAATACCATGGACTTTATTTGTAAAGCTAAGTAAGATGAAATACTTGAAAATTTCGATACTTTTCTCCATTTGTCATGGTATTACTTATGAGTTTAATTGTGTGATTAAATATTTTCTTCCCATTGATCTGTAACCATACTGAACTCTACTATTCATAAGTAAGTTCAAGATTATGTCTGCTGGCTTCCTCATGCTGCCAATGAGTCTTCCTGCAATCCTGATGCCATGTCAGTCTTCATGCATGTAGAGGTAAATGTCTTGGATTATTTGCTCAGCATGCAGATTGAATAAGTGTGGTGAAAAGGTATCTGACACCTATTCTTTTAAAGGGTACAATGTCCTCTTTTCTAATGACCATCTCTACTGATATCATATGAGCACAGATAAGTACTTTGAAGTGTCCATTATTTATTGTGTTATCCATCATTTTTATTAGCCATGGAGTCAGATGCCTTTCCAAATCAATGAAAACAGGCAAACATTTGCTGCTGTTGTTTTGTTGTTGTTGTTTTCTGGTTTTGTCTGCTTTCAGCCAGGATTCATCTCACCTTAGTTGTGATACTAATTATTTCACATTTTCTTTGGAATCTAACTTGAATATATGGCAGCTTCCAGTCATTATATAATGATTTTTGAGTTATCCTTGTATAATTAATATTTGCATAGTAGTAATAATGTTCAATAATTTCCAAAATCCACCATACACTCTTTTTTTTGGGATGTCCATAAATTTTCACTGAGTTGGCTAGACAGTTGTTTTCTAAATTCCATGGCATAGACAGTGAATGAGTCTAACATTCCATCAGCTTATTAATGCATCTCACGTGGTAATTCATCAGTTCCTGGAGTTTGCTTTTTCACCACTGCTTCTTTCTTCGCTAACTTCAGTCCTTGGTTATATACCTTTTTCAGAAGGGATTGGGCATCAATGTGTTCTCTTAGATGCAGTGATTGTACTAAAATAAATTAGAACTTGACTTTCCAACAAGTAGTGGTTTCTTTGATACTGGACAATTATTTGTAAATTAAACAATATGTAAATGACTGCTTGTTTTTATATCAATTCACTTAAAAGCATATATAAATATATGTGTAGCTTAAACTTATCTAGAGAGACAATACATAATGTAAATGGTTGCTTTGTATCTTCCTATGCTCTATTGTTATGTCCAGGGTGAAATTATGTGAAATTATGGGTTAAGAAAGCCTTTTGTATGATTGGTTTATACATTCTCTTCACTTTCTTAATTTTATTATCCAGTCAAAAAAACTCCTTGGCCTATGGTATCTGAAAAAAACACACATTGTATTAGAACTTAAATTCTGATCATTAGGTTTGTGGAAGGCTATGGTTTACAATGGGTATCCAAAAGCTGAGTCTCTAGGAATCTTTGGCAGCCAGCATACTTGACCTTTTTCTGACCCCTGACCAGACACATGGAAAGGCTTTGTTTAAAATGGATTACTATCATTTACCTAGTCAATTCCAAGAGGAACAGCATTGCCTTTGGGGTCATCCTTGGGCGTGTCCTAGAAGGAAGTTAAGGTATGATGGTCAAATGATCTTGAGTCATATTTTCACTGCCATAGTCAAAGAAGAAACAGTTAAGGCTTTCTCTATGAGCCATATCCTTTGATAAATCTAGTGCTCAAAATTCAAATGCTAACAAAAAGCTCTTCCATGCACTTACTGATAGAAAGACCAGGCTTTCTATTCTAGTGAAGACTTGTAGCCTCAGAAACTCCACAACCACTTCTATTCTGTCCTGTAGAGTTAGCATCATCTGATTCAATTTGATGGCCATGAGTTTAGTTCTTCTTTTGTTTTTCATTTTTGAGAACTTTTCTTTTTCCCCCCACCAAGGACACCATCTAAAGTCCTATAGTAACTTGCCACCATCCAACTAGAAAAAGAGCTTAGAGAAGAAGCTACTGTACCAATAAAAATAATAAATGTCTTACAAAATGATACTTTATAAAGTAATATCTGCATGTTTTCAGTAAATCTCATAAGTCATACAGGGATATCGACTTGCTTTTGAAAAAATTGGGTTTTATGCACTGAAATTTATATATATAATATAATCATATCATATAATATATAATTATATTATATGATATATAATATAATAATTATATATATATATATATGTGGTTGAAAAACCTGTCCTACTCTTTTCATGCCGGTTACAATTGGAGGCCCCTATGGGAGGGGCTCTACTAGCTTCCAGGGAGAAAAGTCATGATTTCAAATCTCATAAGCAATACAAAATATTAAGCAAAAGAGTCGATGTTACCAGATGGGGTGGCATCTTGCAGGGGAGATTTTCTATTCCAAGTGTTACCGTCAGTGTTATTTCCTTCAGCACAGGAACTTCGTTAGAACACTTCTTGTTCCCAAGAGCTCAACAGTCACTAAGTGCATCGAGCAACAAGTGTGTTCACCTCATGTTTATAATCAAGTCCTGCCATCTTGTTCTGTTGCTTCTAAGTTTGTCTTATCAACATTTCCTCCTAACACGTGTCTGGTTTTCTTGATGTGTTTGGGGTATTTTTGATACACCTTAGAGAGGCTCTGTTATGCCTTTGCATAACTTATCTGTTGTCCTTTCAGGCTCACAGTTTAGTAATGTCTAATTTTCACTTAATCCTTATAGCACTATTGTTACTACCTGTCACCAAGTCTATCCAGACTCTGAGCTGCCCCACAGGCCAAAGTAGAACTGTCCTGGTGAAATTTTTGAAACTGAAAATATTTTTCAGAGCAGAACATGTCATATTTCTCCTGCTGGGGGACTAGCAGGTGAGCACTCGACCAGAGCATTACAGAATAGAAGTGAACAAATTTATATTCTTACCTGGATAAAGTTTAGTGATCTGATTCTAATCAAATTAGGATAAATTGGGAGGGGTAGTGTGGGGTGAAAATTGTGCTAAAATACTTACTTTATTTTTATTTCAACAGAAATTCTATCATATATAAATAAATAACATCTTGAACCAAAATTAGTTTGCAGTGATTTACTTTCTCTTTCTCACCTAGAGTTGCTAGTTTATATATTTTTAAAGACAAGAATAAAGTCACTAATCAGTGATTTAATGAAATAGATTCTGGGATTATTTAATTTAATCTTCTAGATTTTTCAGACTGCTGGTGTTTGGAGGGTCAAATATTCTGGTAAATTAGCTTTTAAATGTCACTAACAACTTCATCACCATGGAAACTAACGTTCTTTAAGCTAAAGTTGTGTAATTTTTTTTGTGAATGCTTCATCCTCAGAAAGGGTCTCCTCCTGCATGAAAGGAAAATAATACCCATCTTACCAGTGTTTATTAAATCATAGCTTATGTAATTATAATCATTTTGAATTAATGCACTACTCTAAACTTTTAATAAATCATATTGATTTCAATTTTCCTTTCCAATTCTTATTATTTATAAATCTATAGTTATTTTTCGACTGTTTTTGAATCCATTCTAACTAATTGTGACACTTTATGGCATTTGTGAGGCTTATAAATCTTTACAGTAAATGATAGCATCATCATTCTTTAGCAGATTAGCTAGTGCCTTGAACCACTGAGTTTATAGTTAGTAATTCCATCCTTACCTGACAGCAATTATTAGGATAGTGCAGGATGGGCAGTGTTGCATTCTACCGCATTCTGGATCATTATGAAATGAAAGGATCTAGTCTTTAATATGGATTATAACCCAATGTTATATATATATACATATATATACATGGTCCATTAGGTAAAATCATAATAAACAGAGATAATTCTGAAAGTTGTCAGCAATTTCATACTTCTTGGATTCACAATTGATGCTCCACAGGTCAAAAGACACATTGTATCCAGTAAATCTGCTGTATAAAAGCTCTTGTGGGCTGAGCCCCGGTGGCGTAGTGGTTGTGCGCGGGACTGCGGCCCACTGGGACGGGGGTTCAATTCCAGCAGTGGGGCTGGGCCTCCTACTCCCACCACCGGAGTGCAGTGATGCCCCCCCCCCAAAAAAAATCAAAAACAAAAACAAAAGACCTATTTTGGGTGATAAAAAGCAGGGATACTATTATGAGAACTAAAGTGTATCTGACCCAAGACATGGCATTTTCAATTGCCTCAAATGCCTTTGCAAGTTGTACAGAGAAGGAAGATTGAGGAATGTTGGTGCTGGTGAAGAATGTTGAAGTACGATGGACTACCCCCAAAGTAAACATTTTCTAGGAAGAAGTAGAGCCACAATGCTCTTTAGAAGCAAGGATAGTGAGACTTCAGCTGAGAACTTTGGTCATATTATCAGAAGAACCCCCTGACAACAAGATCATGCTTGGTCAAGTAGAGGGGTAGTTAAAAACAGGTAAACCTTCAACAAGAGTCCATGGCTACCACCATGAGCTCAAATCTAGCAACTATTTCCAGGCTAGCACAGGTCTGTGCAGTGTTTAATTCTGTTGCATGTAGGATTGCTGTACATTGGAACTGACTTGAAGACACCTAACAAGAACGGAGTCACTATATGTTTGAACCAACTTGACAGTATTTAACAAAAATGATTTTTTTTTAATTTCTATTTTGTTTTTTAAATATAGATTTTATTGGGGCTGCTTACAGCTCTTATAACATTCAATACATTATTTGTATTAAGCATACTTGTACACATGTTACCATGTTCATCTACAAACATTTTCTACTTGAAACTACCCCCCAGCATGCGCTCCTCTTTCCCTCTTTCCTCTATTTTTTTAAAATTCCAACTCCTCATATTTACCCTTCCTTCTTCTCCTTCCCTATGAACTCCTAAGAATTTACAAATTGTTGATACCTCTTCACATCGTACACTGTCCAATGTGTCACTTCACTCACTTCCCCCATTGTCCGCACCCCAGAGAGGTCACTTGTAGATCCCAGAAATTAGTTCCCCTTTTCTGCTCCACCATCCCTCCACCTTCCCAGGGTCATCAGTCCCTACTAGTCTCAAGGTATTATCTATCCTAAATTCCCACGTTTCTGACTCCAATGTACATTCTCTGGCCTAGTTGAATCTGTCTTGCAGAATTGGGATAGTGATAGTCGGTAGAAGGAAATATTTGAGAATCAGAGGAAAGTTGCACATTTCATTGCAACTACACTGTACCCAGACTATCTCATTTCCTTGCTGCAACCCCTCTGTAAGAGGAAGTCGCTTCACTTATTGATGGGCTTTGGGTCATAATGAAATTTTGTACTAATTTTGTAAAATGTAACAAATATTAATGTACTAGCTATCTTAATATCTTTTGTGCAATCTTTAAATTTTCTATTTACTTGACTATGTCATATGAAAATTTTTAGATGTTTTAGTATTTTAATTTTATATAGCAAACTCTATGTCTCTCAGTATGTGTACTAGAGCTTCAATTCTGATCATCCTGTTTACAAAAGTCTATAGATGGCAGTGAAAATCCCAAATCAATTTGAGCATTTCCTATTGGATTTAGCTTCCCTTAAAACCTTTCTGATGATTCATCAGGGATTTTAACAATCTTACCTTTAGGTTAAGCGCCATGGACAGCCCAAGGAAGGAGTTTCTCTTACGGTCTACCCTGGTTGTGTCCTTGATGGATGGAGATTTTATAATCACGAGTCATACCCTGATTACCTTGGACAGAGGATACTAGACTATTAATATAAGTGCCTCTATCTAAAACAATATATATTTCCCAATCATGGTCCTGTTCTCCCTCCTGTAGACCCATCTGTAACTATAATGTGCTGTAACTATAATATGTCTCTAACTATAACATGTTTCCTTTGCCATCCCATGGTTTTTTCAAAGTTCTGTATTTTAGTGTACTCTCTGAGGCCATTGTAACCTCATGCTAAAGGTTTCCTTCCTTCCTATCCCTAGATGTGTCTATCCTTGTCTTATCTTTCTCCTTGTTAAGACTGAAAAATATTCTCCTTCTATTACATTTCAGATACAGAGTCTCTTTTGTACCCCAACACAAGGGCCTGGTTGAATTATGTAGCATAGCTTTTCTATCCATAATCTATAACTCCCACCACATGACTGAGTGAGAACATGCAAGTAAATTGTGTGTGACTTTAATGTGAGGTTGATGAGTGCTTCCACTGTGCTTGTTAAAAAGTAAGCTGTCTCAGATATCACCATAAAGAAAGAAAAGCATAAGGGAGGTACCTCTGAGATCCTCACATGAAGAAATACGTCCTTCCTCCTGATGAAGCCAGAGAAGGATAGACGTGGCCTCCATGCCATTTGCACAGGTTGATTTTTCTGTTTTGGCACTTAAATAATACTTTAAAATACAGAACCATAACTTATAAGCACACCGAACTCAAATATTAATTTTGTCTTGATCATTTACATAAAACTAAAAGTGAAGATTAGAAAATATTCAGAAAATAATTTTCTAATAATTTCATAAAAATGGGATAGAAAAATAATCCTTAGATGAAATCCATAAACTTAAATTTTAAAATGAAAGGCAAATGAACACCATCAAATTTTAAATGTATTTCTCAAAATACACTCTTATTCAACATCATGCAGGAAGCCTTAGATAAAAATGTTAAAGTTCTAAATAAAATTCTATTATTTTTTTATCAAATTACCTATAAACTTTTTGAAGTCTAATCTTTTATTAGAAATGAAGCAAGGAAATGATCTTAATTTTCATATGAGGCAATGAAATTATCTTGGTTTTGTCCTGGGCAAAAATTATCATAAGATTATATTAGGGAGGAGAAAAGAAAATTTTATTTGGTATATGTATCAAAGAGAAAAGAAAGATGGGAAACATACTATAACTGACCAAAATAAAAGTCATATATTACTTTTTCTTTTTATAAGGAGTTGGTAGTTTTTTAGTTATTCTGAGAGAGGAGATAAACATAAATAGTAAGTTCAGCAATATCTTTGTCAAATGCTTTCTGATAAATATAGTGTACTATCCTGGTTTGACTAGAGAAACAAATTCATAGACACTCATGTGTATAAGAGAGAACTTTATATCAAAGAGTAATTATACCTTAAGAAAGCATTCCAGTCTGGTCCAGATCAAGTCTATAGGTCTGACATTACCCCATATGTCAATACTAGTCCTTAAATCCTTCCTTAGGCTCTTGCAGCCATGAAACTATGTCAAATGCAGGATGATCATAGGCCAGTAGGTGGAAAGTCTTGTGAATGCAATGACAGTGGAAGTATCTCACGACTGTTGTGGGTCTCCATGTGGTTCCTCTGACTCCAAGACTCTGGCTGCCGTCAACTTAGCTCCATGTGTATTGTTAGAAGAACTGTTTCTCAGGAAATATCTGGCCTCCAGTGAGCTATTTATCTCCATACCCCTTGATTGAAAGGTCAAACTCCACCCCATTCACTCTTCATCTCAAATTGACACCAGATTATATAACTACCACAGATAATAAGAAGAGGTCTTTTGTTAATCCTCAGGCCAGAAATGGGAGGACAAAGGAGATGGCTCTCTGGCGTAGGTAGGTCTTGAGGTGGATCTTCCTTATGTTCATCTTTATCATTTGTGCATGTTCCTTCTTGCCTATCTTAGTTTTTTTGTTTTTTGTTGGGTTTTTTTTTAGTCTATGTCCCTATTTAGTCAATATGTATGTTCTTCCTTCATATATCACTTCTCTAAATAGCCATGAATTACTGAATTACTAAGGGAATTGTTCAGGATTACTGCCCTTTCCTGTCTTCTTAGAATTCATTTTGGCAGCTTGATGGTCAAAAAGTGAATATAGCATACTCATGATGGTGTTTGGACTAATTTTAAGCTTTAGGATCAAAGCAGCAGTCTGTCAGAGTTATATTTGTTTTTAAGCACTTACTCTTTTTGCATGTGATATAATTGACACTGTAAGTAATCCCTGAATATTGACAAAATTTCCCAGAAAGCTCTAGAACTAATAAGTGATTATAATAGGTATCAGAATACAAGGTTAAATTGAAAACATCAATTGCTTTTCTTAATGAGTTTCAATTGGAATGTAAAATTTAAAAAGAATACCTTATATATTAGTTCCAAAATTAAATGAGATATTTAGTTATAAACCTTACAAATGATTTATAAGACTATATGAGAATATCACAAAAATCTGATGAAACAGATCAAATAAAATGTGAATAACTGTAGAGGTATCCCTTGGTCATCTATAGAAAAACAATAATGCCAAGAAGGATCTCTTTTCCACAACATTTGTACATTTAAAACAATCCCAATCAGAAACACACAGCTTGTTTTGCATATTCTAATAAATTGATCTGAAAGTTTATATGGAAATGTCAAAGACCCAGATTAACGAGAAGTACTAAAATGGAACAACCAGAGTACTGAGAATGCTCAGCTTTAAGACTAACTATAAAGCTTCAGTAACCAATACAATGTGGTAATATTGATGAATATTAGACAGATAAATCAAAAGAACAGAGACACACACAGATGTACTCAGCTGAATGTTCAATACTCACAAGTCTTTTCAACAAATCATGATAAAATAACTATTCATCACATTAAAAATGCATAGAGACATCCACCTTAAGCCTTTCACAAGAATTAATATAGATCACAAGTCTAACAGCACAAAGCATTTCTAGAAATGAACATAGTGGAAAATTGAAGTGACCATTGGTTTGGCTATGAGAGTTTAGTGTGACCCATCGGTGATTGATGAAATTTGTGGAAATTAAAGTCTTTTGATGTGTGAAGCATACTGTTAAGAGAATGAAAATTCATGGGATGGAAGAAACTTTCTAACATATATACTTGACAAAACATTTATTCCTAAGGTGCATAAAAATGCTTGCTAATCAACCAGTAAACAAATTATTCAATCAAAACTAGGCACGAGACATAGCGCTAGTGAAGATATGTAGATGACAAAGAGATATAAGAAAAGGTGCTCCATATCCTGTGTCTTTGCTGTTGATGCAAAGTGCCATCAATTCAGTTCTAACTCATGGTAACTATACATATAGAAGGATGACAAACTGCCTAGTCCTGCACAGTCTTCACAATTGTTCTTGTTGTAACCACTGGGCCAATCAATCTTACTGAGGGGCTTCCTCTTTTTCCCTGCCCCTCTTTCTGTAGGAAACCACACGTTAAAATGCTAATGGCTATAACCTTATTAGGATGCCTACATTTCAAAACACCTACACCAATGCCGGGGAGTTTACAAGAAATAGAAATGCTCGTTTCTTGCTGATGTGAACTAAAAGTGGTATCTATGGCTGCATTGGAAGACAGTGTCATGATTAATGTTATGAGTCACTTTGGCTAGGCTATGCTTCTCAGTGATTTGACAGACATTATGTAATCACGTTCCATTTTCAGAGCTAATGTGAGCAGTTAATAAATGGAAATAGGAATTTTCTTGAGAGTGTCCATACATACACAAGGAAGTTTCAGGGTGGACTAGAAAAACAGATTCAGAGAGAATCATATGTATATAAGAAAGAGCTTTATATTCAAGAGCAATTGTATATTTAGAAAATATCTCAGGTCAAGTTCATAAATTCAATATTACCCTATATGTCTGATACCAATCTATTCATTCCTCTTCAGACTCATGTAACGCATGCTGAATGCAGGAAGATCATAGGCCAATGGATCATAGGCCAATTCACAAAATCTTGTGAATTCAGGTGGCACTGTAAGCGTCTCATCGCTGCCATGAGTCTCCACATGGCTCCTCCGACTACAGACTCTGGCACAGCTTCACGTGTCTTGTCATCAGGAATAGGAAGCAGAGAGAGTCTCTGTGTGTCCTGGCTCCAGGGAGCTCTTTATTTTCCATAGTGCCTCCAAATGAGGTCAGGAAGCTACAACCTGATTGACGGCTAAACTCCGCCCCTTCACAAATTGGCAGGAGATTATGTCACTGCCACAGGAAGTTCATGGGAAAATTTTCATAATCATTTAATTCCATTTTTAAAATAAACTTTTTAAATCCTCCTTACTCATGTTGTGGAAGGTTTACTTTTGATCTTAACGCTGTAGCCTTCTTGTTAGCTGACTGCAGTTTCTTGAGACACATGACTATAGAAAACTATCATCTGCTGCCTGCCATGCATATGTTGACTTCAACAGTGCCAGCAACTTGATGAGCCAGTAAAGACTTTTCACTATTGCCTGGTCTACAGATTTAGTGTTTTTCAGCCCCTGCAGTTGCATGAACTGGCAGGGCTCTTAAGCCTATTTTCTGTCCCATGTATTTGGAATTACCTGCTCCTACAATTGTGTGAACCACTGCCTCACAATTGGGTAACGTAGATATATACTATTACTTCACATGCTTCATGGCTTTTGCTCCTGTAGAGAGCCGAAACTGAGAACTGGTATTGAGAGTACTTTTAGAGGAACACAATTTAAGGAAGGTTTTTCTGAGTTGGTTTTATGGCTGGGTAAATGTAAAACCACTAATGACTGCATTCCCAGCAGTAAAGAGTGTATGTTCAATCCATAGCATGGTAGGGAAATGTTGTAGTTCTTTGATGTCATGGACGTGGTTCCAATGCATAGTGACCTTGTATACAGTAGAACTAACACTGCACAGTCCTGTGCCATCCTGACAATTATGCTTCGGTTTGAACCTCATGGTTGCCGTCACAGTGCCAATACATCTTGTGCAAGATCTTGCTCTCCTTCACTGTCCCACAATTTTATCAAGAGAGATGTCTGCCTTCAGAGATCAGTCCCTAATGACAACCTAGGGATAGGCAAACTAGCACCACCATCGGACTATGCTTTTGTGATGGACAAAGCTCTGAATAAAGAGACAGAGCTGCTATGCCAGGTTTGCTTCGGTGTAATGGAGAAGACACCCGAGAGCTTTGGGGAACTAGCAAAATATTTGCATGCCTAGGGTGGGAAATGAACCCAATATATATTTGAAAAAATCAGGCAACTTCTACCTCAGTGGAATTCCTAGTGTTTCAGTGGTCTGGAGCACTGTGGTACAGTGGTCATGCATTGGACTGTGGTCACCTTGTTCTGTAGTTGAAAACCATTAGCGGTCCACAGGAGAAAATCTGGTCTTTCTGCTCCCATTTCAGAATTCCACAGGGGTCACTGTTTGTCAGCATTGACAGTGAGTTTGGTTTAGGTTTGGGGGACATAGATATTCTTTCTAAGGTGAATAAAAAGGTATTGCATTTGTCCCTTCTTAGAATTAAAAGGAAGTACAGTGCCTAATGAGTTTTCTCCTGCCCACCCAGCACAGCTCCTTTTCAATGTGCCTACTGCACCCTATTGGCCAAGAGTGTAGGAGGCAAAAAGAGAAGAATCTTCCTCTGTTTCAGGTCACCATGCAAAGCTGCTCTGCCATTTATGCCACGTGTGACCCGTGGTATTTTCAGTGTCAGAGACAAATAGAGATGCTCTTTAGAGTCATTCTCAGGCCCTTTTTGGTGAACCTCAGCCCGGACCCTTACGAGTTTGGAGCAAATCACTTCCCTCCTCTGCAGA
Source organism: Nesogale talazaci (assembly GCA_004026705.1). Taxonomy (NCBI): domain Eukaryota; kingdom Metazoa; phylum Chordata; class Mammalia; order Afrosoricida; family Tenrecidae; genus Nesogale; species Nesogale talazaci. The sequence goes on from PVJH01019491.1 coordinate 23,122, forward strand.
GCATATTCTGTCATAGGGAATATAAAAGGCAGAATAGAACTGCCCTGTTGCATTTTCAACACCGCCAACTTCATTGAAGCAGGCTTGCTTGCTTCTCTTTTGCAGAGATGCTGGTAGATATGAATTCTCAAATTTTTATTTCACAGCCCCACAACAAATCACTGTCCCAGAGTGTCTTAAGTAAGTATAATTCACAATTCACAGCATAATCGATAAAATCACTGTCTTTTCTTAGAACTGCTGTGAATTGGCACTTTAATTTCCACCTCTTCTTCCCCTGCTGAAGTCGTATGAGTAATCAGCATAATTTGTTTTCTAGACTCTGAACTCAAGATAATTAGGAGAATAAGCTCTAGGTGTTTCTTTGACATGGGTCCACGTGCTGTGTAGAAGTAGGGAGGTTGATGGTAAGCACGCATAGGACAGATGGAGTTGCAGACACCCTCTTCTATCACTTTTGCTTGTGTGCTAGACATGGGCTGGATTTCCTGGAATGAATCCTGTCTTGATCTCATATTTTTCTCCATGCTTTCCTTTGGTTAGAATTAAAGAAGACTGCAGGACTTCTTAAAGGAGAACATTAATATTCCCAGAACATTTCAAGTGTGTTCTCTATTGAATAAGGAAACCTGCACCCAAGGCCTGTGCCTCCTCCAAGAAGATCCACAGGATCTTTACAAAAAAAAAAAAAAAAAAAATCCCCAAACTCACTGCCTTCAAGTTAGGAAATGGTAGAACTACAAGTGAGTATCTAAAGTGCAGGCTCTTCGTGGGAATATAAAGCCCCAACTTTCTCATTTGGGAGATCAAAGGGAAGTTGATTCTGACTCAAGGCAACCCAATGTGTGTTGTGTTGGGTTGTAATGAGGTATGGTGTTTTGTTTTGTGTGTGTGGCATGAATGCCTTCATGGGAGTAGGAAGCCCACCCTTGCTCCTGGAGAGCTGCTGCTGGATTTGAACAGGCATGGTGCTTCTTGAATCAATCTCCTCCTTAACTGTGATAAAATAAACATCTCTTCCTTTTCACCGCCAATTTGATGTCATAGAAGCCCTGCATACCTAATGTCAATGGCTAACAGTCGAATCCACTATTTGAATCCACCACGAGACACCCTGGTAGAGAGGCCAGGTGATCGACATCTGCCACTGCAATCAGCCACTGACAATTTTGTGGAGAATTCCCTGAGGATGTGACCCGCAATATTTTTTATCATGCATAAAATTAAAACAGAGAGAGGACTTATTGATTTGAAGAACATGAGTCAGGAGAGGAGAAAGCTCTTCATACGCAGTGCTGGGGCCCTCTAGATCTGGGGTCCTCACGCTACGGCCCGCGTGCCACATGCAACCCATGACAGACATTTATTTGGCCCGCCGGGTGTTTTTGCCCAATGCTGGCTTGCTTAGCATGCGACTCATCCAGTGCCACAGTGAATTTGTTCATAGCCTTTTTATTTTTAAAGTATAGTCTGGCCCTCCAATGATCTGAGGGACAGTGATCTGGTCCCCCGTTTAAATAGTTTGAAGACCCCTGATCTAGACCGAGGGGGGAATTCTTGCCAAGACGCATGAAGATCTCCAAGGAATAGCAGACCTTTAGCGGCTCCTATCAGAAAAGGACGTTTCCCCCAAACTGAAAGCCAACAGAGAAAAACGTCCCCTGTATCTGGCATTTTTGTGTCCAAGTGTAAATGTCTGTCTGTGAAACCACAACCACTTGTAATATGTCTACTATAGCAGCACTAGAAAACTTAGATTTATTTCCATTTAATAAACTTCAGACAAACTGTTCAAGGACATTATACTTATCATGACGTGTCAAGATTCTCTTTGATTTTGTTCTATTTACTCCATTTTCAATCTACTATCCTCCACGCTCCCTCATCTTTTCTTTGTTGCTCTTTGGTAATTTTCAACCTTTTGTTCTCGTTCATATAATTTTTACATAGAAGGTGCATCTTCAAGGTGTACCTCTCTATTATTTTCTGTACTTATCTATTATTTTGCTAAAGGACGATGTCAGGGGTTAAATCCAGTTCCCGGTTTAGAGAGTGTCCCACAGCCACAATCTGAGGGAGTCCTCTGCTGTTCCATGTGTTTGCTTTTGTTTTTAAGAATGTGAGTTTTCATCCACACCTTCCTTTTGCTTTATCATGCATCATCTATTGTGAAGCCTGCCAGGACAATCAGTAGGGATAATGAAGCACCATCTGGTTCTGGTCTCAGGGTAGATGAGATTATGGTTCTTGTAGATGTAATTCTCTGGTTTTCCATTACCTTCTAAGTGTGCTACTAGAGATAAAAGACCAGCAGTTGTCTTAGATGAGCATGCAGAAATATCTATGGTCCCAGATGCCACTTATTAGGATCCAAGTCATGATTTGTATGATTAAGTCAAGTGACTGTGATACCCTTTGAAGTTATTTTCCTCAGTGTTCAAAGCCAGTAGATCGATCATGAAAGGTCTTGGACATAATGTGACAAATATGAATATTTGTGTACTTGATGCCTATATATGCCTGGACCCACATATTTGTCATTATAAATACCTGTAGGTACTTCAGGAGCCTTGACGGCCAGAGGTTACATGCTGGGCTGCTAACTCCAAGGTCAGCTGTTTAAAATCACTTTGTTGGATAAATACTGAGATTTCCACTCCCGTAAACATGTACAGTCTCAGAAACTCACGTGAGCAGTTCTCCCCAAGTAAGCAGCAATTTATTGGCAGTGAGTATGATTTAGTAAGCGCTTATCCAGGGCGGGGAAAAATGGTATATTAGCAAAAATAAGTGTTATCGTCTTAGAAAATCCTGGGGAGTGGCTCTCTTCTGTGCAAAGGATCTCTGTGAGAAAGAATGCACTTGCGATCAATGTCAAGGAGATTGTAGAAAAGTGTATCCATCTTCATCTATGTATACACTGTGTCTGCCCATCTGCCAATGTGCATATGTGCATCTCGATGTACTCAAACACTCCTGCTTTATTTTGATTGTGCAGTGCTCAATGCATGCATAGTTGCTGTTTGTTTGTCTCATGACTTTTCATTTCCCTTTCAATTCTTCTACTTGGTAACCTCGGATGAACATCGGGACCTCTCTTACATACATTCATTATGGTATTGTTATAAAAGAGGTCCAATATATTTGTCATAACATCATTGTTGTTGGGTGCTGTTGAGCTGGTTCTGACTGATAACGACCCTTTGTGTAGCAGACTGAAATGTATTCTGGTCCTGTGCCATCGTCACAATCATTATTATGTTTGAGTACAGAGAGGCAGCCATTGTGTCAGTCCACCTTATCAGAGGACATCCTCTTCTGCACTGCTCTCCTACATTACCAAGTATGATGTCTTTCTCCAGAAACTGGTTTATCCTGAAAACAGGTCCAAAACACATGAGATAGATAGAGTCTTAGTATGCATCCCTGTAAGGAGCATTCTGGCTATACATACAAAAATGGATTTTTTTTTTATTCTTTTGATCATCCATGGTGATTTCAATATTTTTGGCCGACATTGTAATACAAGGGCATTGATTCTTCTTTGGTCTTTCTTATTAAATGTCCAACTTTCATATACATACAAAGTGATTGAAAATACTATGGACTGAGTAAAGTCCACTTTTGACCTCAACGTAGTATCCTTAGTTTTCAAAATTTTAAGTAGATATTGTGCATCAGATTTACTCAGTGCAATATATATTTTGATTACTTAACCACTGCCTCCATGAGCATTGATTGCAGATCCAACCACGATAAAATCCTTGATAACTTCAATATTTTCCCTGTTTATCTTGATGTTGGGCCCAGTTCTAAGAATTTTGTTTGACTTTACATTGAACTATAATCGATATGAAGGCTACAATCCTTGATTTTTATCAGTAAGTGCTTCACTTTAGCTAGCACAGTTTGTAATTATATGCTTGACTCATTTCAGTTAGCATTATACCCTATGGATCCCTTCACGTTATGTTACATTTTACAGACTCATCATTTCACTTTAGGGTTGCGTAGTATTCCACTGTATATAGATCAGCATTTTTTTCTTAACCATTCATGTATTTATAGGCACTTTGGTTGTTTCCATTCATTTGTGATTGTGAAAAAAAAGTAGCAATGAACACGGTGCATATGCCTGTGCTGCTAATAAAATGCAACAAACATATGACCTACTCTTGCTTACTAAAAGTAATGATGGCTTGAAACATTTACTAATTAAGATTAAAATTCAATGATATGGATTATACCCCAACATGAGGAAAACAAAAGCCCTCACAACTTAACCAAAAATAATATCATGATAAATGGAGTATAGTAGAGAGAAGTATTTTAGCATGACTTTTCTATCCATGTCTCTAACTCTTACTAACTGATTTGTTGGGACTATGCAAACAGCACTTAGGAAAACAAAATGCTTTGGAACTTCTTGAAATACATCAAACATGCTATCAAGACTCATTGACAAATACTGATGACTGCAATGTGGAACTTGGAAATAAAGAGGAGGTTCACTCAAAAAGATGACTTGGTAATGAAAATGAAGCTAGATAGCACATGATAGAACTTTATAAGATCACAATAACTTCATTGTGATACATTTTTTTCAGTGGCATAAACAACAGATATGCACATTGGTCATGCCAGATGGAATATACAGAAGTAAAATTGACTACATCTGAGGGAAGAGGGAATGCAGAAGTTCAACATCATCGATTAAAACCAGACAAGGATCAACTATGGGACTGACAACAAGTTGTTCATATACAAGTCCAGGTTAAGGCAGAAAATATTACAACAAACCCATGAGAACAAAAATACATTCTTGAGTATAGCTCATCTGACTTTAGAGACCATCTCAAGAATAGAGTTGGGGCATTTAACTATTTAAAGAGGTAGCATAGTATCAAGAGCCAATATTAGTCATGGAAGAAGTTCAAACTGCATTTAAGGTATTAATGATCAAAAAAGTTGGGGATGATGGGGATGGCACCTGGAATTAACAAAATACCAATCGAAATGTGGTAACAGACTAATGATGATATGAAAGCACTCACTAGTATATGGGCAAAGAAATGCTGAATATAGTTACCAGGTTAAGGAACTATAAGAGATCCATATCCATGCCCATTGCATAAAGAAGTGAGCCAACAAAATGTGGGGATTTTCTAACAATATCATTAACACTTCATGCAAGTAAAAGTTTGCTTTAAGCAATTAGAAAACTGTTGCAGGAATAAATTGCCAAGGAGATGCCAGAATTAAAACGACTTTCTTAAGAGGACCTGGAAAAAGAAATACAATTGCTACTATGTAAAAATACATTTACTTATATTTATTGATAATGCAAATGCATTCAAATAAATGAACAGCAAGAAATGACAGATAATATAAAATGACAGTTCAGTACTAAAGGGGTTAATCTTCAATGAGGTGGATTGACAGAGGGGCTATAGCAATGGATGGGGTCAAACATAGCAAAAATTGTGAGGATAGCATAAGATTGGGCATTATTTTATTCTGTTATATATAGAGTTACTATGTGTTGAAAACAATTTAATGGCACCTAGTAACAAAAGCACCATGGATAGCATTGGGAAGAATGGGGAGCCTATACAGAGACCAAGAGGCAGTTGTTAGAACCATACAAAGGGATAGAGTTATTAAAAGTGAGGGAGAACAAAGGTCTATATTAGGGCTATATCCTTTCACCATACTACTCAACCTATATTCTGAGCAAGAAATATGAGAACTTGGACTACTTGAATTTGGCCTCAAGATTTAAGGGAGTCTCATGAACAACTCAAAATATACAAATGGCACAACCTTGATTGTTGATAGGGAGTGGGGTTTGAAGTACTTGCTGATGAAAATCAAAGATTACAGTATTCAGATTACAATTCAAGAGAACATTAATCCTCACGACCGGATCAATAGGCAACTCATAATAAGGACAAAAAAAGATTGACATTATCAAATGTTTCATAGTACTTGGATCCACAACCAGTGATCATGGAAGCAACAATTAAGAAATAAAATGAGGGCATATATTGAGCAAATCTACTGCAACTGAAAGGATCATGGACTGCCAGAAGAACAAGCAAATCGGTCTAGGGCAAAATATAGTCTGAATGCTCCTTAGAATCAAAACTGGCAAGACTTTGTCTCATGCACTTTGAATATGTTGTCAGAAAAAACTTGTCTCTGGGAAAAGACTAGAAGATCTTAAAAAGATGAAGATCACTGATGGGTTGATTCAATTCCTCCACTCTTGGGCTTATATAATACAATTGCAGTGATGGCAGAGGATCAGGCAGACTTTCATTTGTTGTACAAAGATTCACTACCAGCTTACTGAATGTGAACAAGATGGCACCTAATAGGACCACAGCCCGTTATCATATGCTATTTTGTCACCTTTAGAATTTTGAAGTAGTTGTTTTTATAATATTCTAAATATTGTATATACTTGTGTATAAGCTGGATTTTTCAGCACATTTTAATGCAGTCTTTGTGGTAAAATTAGGTGCCTCGGCTGATAGGCCGCCTTATATTCAACTATATAGGAATACTTCTTTATTGTCTCTTGCTAAGCTAGATATCATATCAATTTGAGGTTACTGTAAAGTACATTGCTGTATGATTTCTTTCTTAGCACAGTATTTGCTATTAATATAAAGGATTTCAATACAATAGTATGTATTGATTTTGAACCCTGTAATATTGTTAAATTCTTATCCTAGTTATAATTTTTGGAACCTTTTGGGTCTTCCTTACATTGAAAATTGGGTACGCTGTTTTGTGCAACAGCACAGTATTCTTGCTTCCTTTACAGATCTGACTATCGTATTATCGGTGTTTGATCCACAGAGACTCTACATGGCTGTAGTCTTGGGGATCCCATAAGCCTTAGTTGAGCTGTAAGCCTGGTGTTTTTATTATTCTGGGTAATGTTTTATATTTACCACTCACTGTATCCAAGATCTTCTAATGTGATCACCTTCAGAGCAGTTGGTAGGGTTATATGGGCACCATTTATTTATTTTGATTTCAGGTTGTGGAGTCTGCTGTTCAGGTAATCTATTAGTCCATCTGGTTAATTTTTCCTATGTGTCTTCTTTGTCTTCATCACTCTTTTATCCAGGACAGGAAGACCAACAAATGCACGTTTGATGGCAGTTTGTGAACCTTTAAGATTCCCAGATGTAAACTCTTTCTTTGTTTTTTGCAATAGATTTTTTTGTTACATCTATTTTATCTAACATTAAGTATGGCCACATCTGATTTATTTATTTATTTGTTTGTTTGTTTGTTGCAGGAATACTTTTCTTTAATTTTTTAAGTCTTTTGATTTTATGTCTAAGCTGTGTTTCTTACAGGCAACAAAATGAGAGATCATTTCTTGTTTATTTAAAATCAATTCTGTCATTCACACTTACAATGTAAAGGATAGACTATCACTTGTCTGTGGTGGCTTGTGTGTTGTCATGATGCTGAAAGCAGTGCCAATAGTATTTCACATGCCACCAAGGTCGCCCAAATAAAAAGGTTTCAGCAGTGTTTCCAGAAACAGACCTCAGCTCCTCACTTCAGAGGGATGAAAACCTTTTCCATAGCTTCAAAGCATTGTCAGATACTGAAGGTCTAATGAATGAAATCAAAGCCTTCTCAGAGATAGTGGCAGAGGAAGAGCCCCTAGGCCAAAGGGAACTCAAAATGTGATGGAGGAAGAGCTGATATTGCTGGGAGTGGAGTAGAGCAGGTGTCAAGTGTCAGGTAGAACCAGTGGGAATTGAGATTTCTGAGTCTTCATTGGCTCTTGGGAACTATTCCAAGCAAGGAAAAACAACTGCAAAAATCTGCTAATGATCAGGACTTAGAATGTGGAATGTATGAATTTAGGTAAATTGAAAATGGTCAAAAATTAAAGGATGCATGAAGATCAATATCCTAGAAATTCATGAGCTGAAATGGACTGATATTGGCCATTTTGAAACAGAAAATCATATTATTTACTAATTTAAGAATACCATAATCAAGAAGGATGGTATGACATTAATTTGTCAAAAAGGGCATTTCAAAATGTACCTTGAAGTACTATGAATGCATCAGTGATAGGACCATATATATGTATATGTATATATATTTATATATGTATTGATATGCCTTCAAAGAATCTAATCGATACAACTATCACTCATTCAAATATAGGCACTAATTACAAAACTTAGAAATGAAGCAATTGAAGAATTCTATCAAGGATTTCACTTGGAAATTAATCAAACATGTAATGAAGATTCATTGATAATTATTAGAGAGTAGAATGCCAAAGTTGGAATCTATGAGAAAGGAACAGTAGCCGGGAAATATGTACTTGGTAAAAGAAATGAAGCTAGAGATCATATAATAGAATATTACAAAACCAAAAGCTTATTCATGGAAAATAACATTTTTTTCAACAATACAAATAGTCAACAACACATAGATTTTTCTACATGGATACACAGAAATCAAATTGAATGCATCTGTTGTAAGACATGAAGGGGAAGCTCAATAACAGCAATTACAAACAAATTGGCATCTGACTTTGGAATATGACATCAATTTCCCATATGTAAATTTAGAAGAAAACTGAAAAAAATTAAGGGGAGTCCAAATATGACCTATCATCTATCCCATCTGAATTTACAGACATCTTAAGAACAAATTTGATGCATCAAATGTTCCTAACAGAAGACTTTATGAACTGTGGGAGGACATCAAGAGCATAATTCATGAAGAAAGCAAAAAGTTATCAAAAAGGTAGGAAAGAAGTACATATCTGAAGATACTGTGAAATTTATTCTTAATTGTAAAGTAACTAAAACAAATGGAAGGAATGATGATGTCAAAGAGCTGAATAGAAAATTTCAAAGACCAACTCAAGAGTACAAAGTAAATGTCCAAAAATCTAGAGCTAGAAAATCAAAGAGGAAGAACATGTTCATCATACCTTAAACTGAGAAAATTCAAAGTTGTACTTGAAATATTAGTCAAAAGCAAGACTCCAGCAATTGATGGACTACCAATTGAAGCTCATGAAACACTAGGGACACTCTCTCATATATGTCAACTCTTGGCCAACTGGTTTCAAGAGATCCATATTTATTCTCATTCAAAAGAAAGGTGATCCAACAGAAAGTTCAAGTTATAGAACAATATCATCCATATCACATATGAGTAAAAGTTTGCTGAAGATCATCCAGCATTGGGTGCTGCTTCCAGAAGTATGACAAGGAGCTTCAAGAGGTTCAGACAGGATTCAAAGGAGGACATGAAACTAGTGATACCCTTGTGTATATCTGATGAGCCTGGACTCAAAGCTGAGAATACTAAAAATATGTTTACTTGTGTTTTAATGACTATACAAAGGTTTTTTACTGGATGCATTATAATAGACTATTGATAAACTTGAGAAGAATGAGAATTTTAGAACACTTTATGTGTTTTTGCAGAATTGTACTTGGGTCAAGGAACAGTAATGAGAACAGAACAAGTGGATGATAAATGCTTTAAAATCAGGAGAAGCATTCATCATGTATGTATCCTTTCCCCCTATTTATTCAATCTGTACACTGAGTAAATAATCAGAACATTTGGATTTTATGGAGAAGAAAGTGGCATCAGGATTGAAGGACAGCTTTTTAATCACCTGTGATATGCAGATGGTAAACCTTGCTTGCTGAAAGTGAGGGAGACTTGAAGCCCTTGCTGAGGAAGTACAGAGAATACAGCCTTCAGTATGAATTACAGTTCAATGTCAGGAAGACAAAAATTCTCACAACTAGACCAATAGGTAACACCGACCATGATAACTAGAGAAAAGATTGAAGTTAGCAAGCTTTTTGCCTTGCATGGACCTACAGTTGGTGCTCATGGAGGCAGTCCTCAAGAGATCAATCGATGTGATGCACTGGGTAAATCTGCATAACACCTCTTTAGAGTATTGAATAGCAGTCATCCTTTGAAACTAATGCGAGTCTGACCCATGCCATGGTATTTCCAATTGTCTCATAGGCATGTGAAAGTTGAACATTGAATAAGGAAGACCTAAGAAGAATCAATGCAACTGAATTGCTGAGCTGGAGAAGAATATTGAAATTATCGTGGACTGCTAAAAGAACAACATGGACCTGTCTTGTGTGGCCAGAGAGCTTCTTGGAAACAAGGATGACCAGACCTCATCTTACATACTCTGGACATGTTTTCTGGAGAATCCAATCCCTGGAGCAAGATATAATGCTTGGTAAAATAGAAGGGCAGTGAAAAAGATGACAACCCTCTACAAGGTGGATTGACACAGTGGCTACAACAGTAAGCTCAAGCACAGGAATAGTTGTGAGGATGGGGAGCATCTTGAAGTGTTTTGTTCTGTTGTGCATAAATGAGGTAGCTGTGTGTTGGAAGTAACTCGATGGCACCTATCAATAACAACGTATATGATAGATGCCCATTTATATATGTGTGAGATATTTAGACTATTTAAATTAAGGCTATGGCTGAAAAGAAAATATCTTCCTAGGAGTTGTGCCTTTATCTTTAAATATTTAGTATGATTTGTTTATTCCTTTAATTAAGCTGTTTCTTATGTTTCGTCTGTCTTTTATTTCAATTCTTTTCTCAGTTTTCTCTTAGTACCCACCACTTACATTACAGTACCCAATTTGCTACACTGGCAGCAGTTAACAGGAGTCCTGGTGGCTTCGTGCCTGTGCCTCAGACTGCAGTCCACATCCCATAGGCAATTGGAAACCACCGCAGCTCCCAGGGAGACTGCCTAAAGGGGTTGTAGTCTCAGAAGCCCAAAGGGGGTCATTCTGAGTCAACCTTGACTCTATGGCAGCATGTTTGGAGTTTGCGTGGAATGTATGAATGCTAGTTAACAAGCAAACTTAATACCCTAAATACATTCCTGATATCACTTCCCTCTCCATTTCTGTCACTATGTCTTCATTAGCATCCTTTTGTAACATAATTCCAATAAGTTAACTTTGTAATTATATCTTATAAATGTTGTTGAATTATTGAGTTTCTTCCCTAAAATACACCCTTGGTCTTTAGAATGCCTATGTTGTTACATTTTTTAAATAGCTCATGCTTATATTTTATTTTCCTTTTCTGGTGTGCAGAAATAAATATTTAATGCCATTGCATAGTTATGTGGAGAATTCTCTTGAGTAGTTTTTGCAAAACAGGCCTGGTAGCGGTAAGAACCTAGAGCTTCAATTTATTTGGAAAACCTTTATTTCCTCCTTATTTTGAAGGCAACTTTGATAAGTTTTTCTCTGCTGGTAATTATTTATTTACATTATTTAATATATGTCACTTTACTGTCATCAAGTTAATAGAGATTCTAGGGAGAACTCTTTATTCATTCTTATCAAAGATTCTGAATGTATTATAGTGCATTTTTCTCTTGCTGCTTTCAGAATTCCCTGTCTATGGCTTTTAAGACTTTGTCTTCGCATATAGAATGACGTTTCCCTTTATTTTTTTTTCTCTTTCAAACTGGTTTTGTTAGTAGTATCTTGTATCTGCAGCCTTAATTTTCTGTTTAGTTTGGGGAATTCTCTATTATTATTTACTGGGGAATTGTTTCTGTGCCTTTGTTTTTGTCCTGGTCCTCTGTAATTCCAACAATTCTGTTAGAATACTTCATTAAACTGTAGAATTCCTTTTAATTTTTTCTTTGTTATTTTCTCTCATTTCTCTTGAGACCTGTTCAATTTAGTTATTTTTATTCATAATTCCTTTGTATATCCCTTGTCTGTTTGACTCATTTTTGAGTGATTTTAGTGCATTTTTCTAATATAGTTATTCATTCTTCGGGTTCTAGAGCTCTGTCTTTTTTATATTTTCAATATGCTTGTTGAATCTCTCATTTTGTTCTTCTATATTTCCCCTAATTTTTATTAGTTTACTTTCTGAACAATTTTTACTTACTTAAATCATATCTCCCACCATAGTCTGAAAATTATCGGTTATTACTGCTAGCCTCACTCACTGCCTTTAAGTCATCTCCAACTCTTTGGGACCCTATAGGGCAGGGTAGAACTTTCCCTGGGTGTTTCCCTGTGGGACTCTTAAATAGCTTATAGATGTCTCAGATTATTAGTTCCCCTCTGTGTCCCTTGATTGGAATGTTGCCTGGAACACTCTCAACATCGTTGTGATGAGTGAGTACTACAGATTTTCTGGGTGGATGCTCCAGGTTTTGATAGCACACTTTCTTTTTCTCCCCAACTTCAGCTTCAAGGCAGCCATCTGTCCCGCATTCCCTCTTTTCTGTGCTCCTTCGTATCTGCTGCGCAGGGCGTGGCTTGCTGGAGATGTAAATGGGCGTGTCTGTTCATTTTGCTCTTACTCTGCCTTTGCAATTGGCTACTAGGATTATTTCCATGATGTCAGCTATCCTGTCAACTTCTTTGATCCTATAACACCTTTTAAAGCAAACAATAACCAGGACCAATATGGAGAGTAGCCAATCCAGCAGGGGAAAGGGAAGGTGGGGGGAGAAAGGGGAAACCGATCGTAATGACTTTTTCTATAATGCCCTCCCAGGGAAATGGGCACCAGATAAGAGGGTAAAAGGAGACCTCAGACAGTGCAAGAAATTAAAAAAGTAATCATAATTTATAAATTGCCAAGGGTTCATGATAGAGGGACGGGGGTGGGGTGAATGAGGACCTGATATCAAGTGTTCAAGTAGAAAGAAAATGCTTTGAAAACAATGATGGCAAAATATGTACAAATGTGCTTGAGGCAATGGATGTATGCATGGATTGTGAGAAGAGTTGTGTGAGCTTCCAGGAAAATGATAAAAAATAAAAATAAAGCAAATGATATGTTTGCTTAAACTTCATACCAATGCTTATGAGATTTCCCACCTGGCAAACAATTTCTGATCTATCAAAATCTATCTCGTCATCTAGCAGAACTTGTCTCTGTTTTCCACATAGGGTCAGATTCTTCATGTTCTATTGTATTTTGGCAAACTTTAAAGCTCCCTATTAAGTTATCATTTTATAATTGTAGAGGTACGTTTTCTCAAAGCTCTGGGCTCCCCCACGCTAAGGAGTGCATTGCTAGCTCACAGCACATTGTCGGGAATGACCAGCACTTACTGAGCAGGTTTCCGCGCATGGAGACTCTGTGTGCACCACAGCGTAATGTGCTCCGTGGGGGTTTCATTGGCCGTTCTGTTTTTTCACAGAAAAATCCGACCTTTCTTTAAAGATATTTGTAAATAGATCAGAACCTGAAATCTTTTGTTTAATGTTCAGGTGTTTATCTATTTATGTCAACCCAAAATTACTCGTTGACATCAAGCCAGTGCTAACTCATAGATACTTCCCCGTGAATCTTCCAGATTTTAATTGCTATTGCAGTGAAAGACCCAGTCTCATTCCCTCGGAGCATTCGATGCTTTCAAAGTGCCGCCTAGCCCATGTGAAGTATCTACCTAACCACTACATCACCAAGGAGTCTGAGGACTCCCCACATGCAAGAGCAGATTCTTAATTTACTGCTTATAAAATTAATGACTTCCATCTTTTCATTGGGCATCAAAATACACATATATGATATTTTCAAACTCATATAGTTAACATTGACAATAGTCCATGCATATTGTTATGTTATTTTCTTAAAACATATCGTTGAAAAATATATAGGACACTTGGAACTTAGGGATGAATTGAACATATTATGATTTCTAAATGACATTTTGATTCACTTGATTTTGGAAATGTAAAATCATTTTGTAATTCTGAGCAGAACACTTGCATTGTAATTGTAGAAATGATGAAAAAAATTAAAGTCCATGATTGAAAAATAGAACAAAATTCCTTGTTTAAAGATTTCAGATTGAACACATGTATCTAAAATTTCATTCTCTCATAGTAGCATACTTGTCAGTAGATTTTTCCTTTAAAAATATATGATTACAAAAAAACAGAACTGATAGTTAAACAATTATTTTGAAACAGGAGGTTACCTACATAGCAATTGAACAAGTGGTCAAATATTAAATATGTTAAAAATATAAGAACTTAAAAAATATAAGAACTTTATATGGCAAACCTCTAGTTCATAATCTGCATTAGCGCATATTTCCTTAAAAATGAAATAATTGTCCTTGTTGCTTATCATGTTTCTGTATTCATTCATTGCATTTTAAAAGAGAAAGTTCAAAGAAGTATCAATGCTTTTGAATTGTAGATTTGGTGAGTGCACCATGGACTGCCAGATCAAACACATGTGTCTTGAAAAAAGTACATCAGGAATTATCCTTAGAAGCAAATATGGTGAGATTTAATGTCATCTTCTTGAAACATCATGCTTGGAAATGTAAATGGTCAGTGATACAACAGACTATCCCTCAGCCGGATGGACTGACACAATGGTGGCTATCATAGACTCAGATACAGTATCTTACACTATGCCCTCCAGAGAAGCAAAAGCAGTGGAGTTTATATATGTATGCCTTATAGAAAGGATTGCATATTTTGACAAAATTTAAAGCTCCCTATTAAATTATGAAATTTATAATTTCATAAAGGTGTTTGCTCTTCGGTGCCATTGAGTCAGTTCTGATCCACAGCCACCCAATGCACAACAAAATGAAGCCCTGCACAGTCCTGTGCCACTGTCACAATTGTCCCTGTGTCTGGACCTACTGTTGCAGCTACTGTGTCAGTCCAGCTCATTGAAGATCTTCCTCTTTTAAACTGGCTCGCCACTTTACCAAGCACGATGTTCTTCTCCAGAGACCGGTCTCTCCTGGAGAGACATATCTGAAGTGAAAGCATAGAGCCTCTCCATCCTTGCCTCTAAGAAGCACGTTGGCCATGTTAAGGAAAAGTTTACACGAGGGAATTGACTCACTCGGTTTTAGATGGAGGAGCGTTCCAAGTCCTTGGGTCGATTGTCCAGGTGGAGGCTTCTCTTGATTAGAGTGATGACAGTGGCTGGTTAACCCAGCAATCAGAGAGGCTGCTGGTCAAAGAAAGAAATAGGTCCAAGGTAGATAAGAAAGTGGACTGCTGATGACTCCCAGGATTGCCAGGCAATGCAGGCTACTGGCAAAACCCAACGGAACTGAGATCAATGCGCTAGATGTAGGATCAAATGCAGCAAAAAGCAAGCAAGCTTTTCCGTAGCATCTACTTGTAATAGAAGTAGACCACACTGTCAAGGAGATCTTACCACGGGCTACCACTTAGCTGCCAGCCTACCAAGAATCTTGGCCCAGCTCCTGGTGACACTAAACCTTCACTGTCGCACATAGTAATGATTGAGAGGATGGTGCTTTGTTTGACCCAGAGTCACAAACAGTTGGAACTGAATCAATGACATCAAACACCATTTGATATTGGAATTACGATAAATAGTAGGCAGCAATAAATTCCTTGAGGTTCTCTTTAATAACAGTCAGGTAGGTTCCAGCAGATGTTTGGGTTTTGGAGAGGTTGAAAAGATGGTCCTGAGAGGGGACTCCAATAAACTACCCTCAAGTACATGTGACACAGTAAGTGAAGCAGTTGCACATATACAAAGGAGCCTCCAAAATTTGAAGGGGAAATGGAATCATAAGCCAAATGGAATGTTCCATACAGCTGTTCTGAAGACTCCAGTATGTGCTAATGTCTACAAGCACACGTATGATACCTGGTGAACGCTGAGAAGCAGGACTTCACATTTCATGGGAGACTTTTAATAGTGTTATCTCATGATTCTGAACATGTTCCAATTAAATTATACCAGTTCAATCGGTCCACGTTTGTACACGATCTTTTAAAAGAACATGCCTTTGAAAATGTTATTGATTTTCTCTATTCATTTCCTGCTTTCCGTTTTATTCATTTCTTCTCTAAATTTCATTACTTATTTTTATCTTTCGCACTCAAAGAATGTATTTTCTACAAGAATAAATGGTAAAGCATACATATCTAGAGAGAGAATTATTCCAAGGAAAGGGTCACACTGTTGTGGAGGCTAGCATAGCTTAAGTCCATGTTTTAGTGCTGATTATTTTTGAAGTGTGCATATCAGCACTGGATGATGACTTCATGCAGGTTCACAGGGTTGTGCACCAGTACAAGAGGTGGAAAATCTTAAAATCGGCACATCACACATCTGGTAGGCTACTGGCCCAAATCCCAAGTCTTAGGGGTCAGGGAATGAAGAGATGGATGTAGGATCCAGTAAATACTAGCTTTGATACAGTATCAATATATACATTGGATATAGGCCACAGCCCCAAGAAAACTTCCATTGGTTGTTCATTCCAAATCCCCAAATTGAGGTTAATTATATGGCATCTTTTAAATGACTACAAAAAAATAAATAACTGAAAAACTTTATTATCTCAAGCAAGGTTACATTATTCACAGGCACAGGGTTATGTTTAAAATAAATTTTCGATATGAAGGCACAGGTAGAGTAAAAGCAAGGAGTTGCATAAGCATATAACGTGTTACAACCAAAAATAATAAAAGTGATTGAAATAGCTTTATTAATTTTAGGTAAAGCACATTTCAAAGACAGGGAAGTGTTCAGGCATATAGGTGGGCACTACATGAAGAAAAAACTATTTATTCAAGAAGTTTTACAAATACTGAAGTGTTGTGCCCAAGAGAACATTAAAATATGTGAGGCTTTTTTGTATAAATAAATAATCTGACACATAATTTGATGAAAACCTTTTAGGTTTTGATTGACAAAAACAAAAAGGTAAAACTTCTCCTGATGTAGAGAAATAACTTTTTAAAAAGCTCATCATTATTTTAAAGCTTGTAAGACCCCAGACACTATATCTTTTGATAGCCAGGCCCCATCAACTTCCTTCACCACATATGCTATGTATCCGTTTTGTCTTCAGTGAGCATGTCGGGAAGGTGGGCAACTTGGAATGCCAGGTTAATAGAGCAAAGTATTCTTGCATTGAGGGAGTACTTGAGAGTGCCAATGGGCATCTGCTGTCTTAATATTACACCTACAAAATATGTGTACAGAAATCCAAATATATAAATATGTTCACATAAGCACATGCCTGTATTTAGACCTCCATAAATGCCCTTTGCCTCCAAATTCTTTCCTCTATTTTCTTATACTTTCCTCTTCTCCCACTATCATGTTCAACCTTCATTTAGGTTTCAGCAATTCCTCTCAGTTACATTTCCCCCAATCAAGTTCTACCAGCCCTGCTACACCCTCCTCTCCTTTGGTTTTGGACCACTTGTTGTTCCCTTATCCCTAGGCTTCTTGGCACCACTTCCTTTCCCCACCGCCCCCTCTCCCTTGTTCCCTGGAAACCACTGATCACGCTGTTTTCTCTTCCACATTGTTTAATACGCCTATCTTATCTAGATAGAAATGCAGAAAAAAGGATATGCACAAAAACAAGGCCGAGCAAAACAAAATAACAGAACAAAAGAGCAACAACAACCACAGAAAAATAACAACAGCAAGAAGAAAAGGCTCTAAATAGTCCACAGTCTGTTTGTTGATCTTTATGAGTGTTTTCTGGTCAAGTCTGATGGGGTGCCATGCCCTAGCCCCACAGTCTATTTTTGGTATTTCCCAGGGAACTCATTGTTCTGCTTCCTTTGCTGTTCTTTTACAAACACCTAGTGTTTTACTTTGGTCTGATCGGGAACAATTCCCACATTGTGCTTCCAGTGTGGTCCATTGCAGCACTGTGCGTCAGCGAGAGACACCCTATCGCATGGTGGGAACAGTCTTATGCATTGGCTGCTCCGAGCAGGAATATCATCCTCAGTACTTGGTGTGCCCGGATGTGCTCCACTCTCTCTCCCTTCCACTTCATTTTTACCTCGATGCTCTCATTAGACATGTCCCTCTCCCTGACCTGTAGCTTCAGAGCTGTCCTCTGAAGTTAATTCTTCTGGGGAAAGGGAGGCTGTCCACATGGTTGAGATTGGGGCCAGCCCCGCAGAATTCTCTATCGGTTCTCTGCTTCATGTCGATATGTTGAATACATGTCTTGGAGCACTGGATTAGTCTGTCGCTCTTTCTCTGTGGAGATACAAACATCGCTCTCCCCTTTGGTGGGTCAGTGCCATGTTCCCCCACTACCTTTGGCTTTAGCACCACCACCCCTCCATTTTAGTTGCCTGCCATGTGTATCTCTGGATTGGGCCCGGCCCTTGCAGCTGTCCAGCAGAGAAACAACAAAGCCCACATGGAAGAAGTGCATCTGCCTGTGTGATCATGAAGTGTCAATAGGATCAGATGTCAGGCGTCAAAGGTCCATAACAAAAAAAGCATATCATTGTAAATGAGGGGGAGTGTGGAATAGACACACAAAGCCCATCTGTAAACAATTGGATATCCCCCAACAGAAGGGTCACAGGGAGGAGATGAGTCGATCAGGGTGCAGCATAGCACTAATGAAACACACAACTATCCTCTAGTTCTTGAATGCCCACCCCCCAATATAATGACCTCAGTTCTACCTTATACATTCAGCGAGACCATATAAATGGGTATGGAAAAGATTTGAAAATATAGGGAATCCAGAAAATATAAACCCCTCAGTACCAATGTTGAGAGTAGCCATACCAGGAGGGGAAGAGGCAGCTGATGGGTAATGGGGTAACCAATCACAATGATCTATATATAAAAGGTGCAACATAGGAGAAAGCATATAATTAAGTAAGCAATCACACCAGAAAAACAGGAATTCTAAATAATAAGAGTAAATAAAAGAGAGATAAATATAAAGAGCAGAAGGAACTTTTAACAAAATAATTAAAGTTCACTTTAATTGAAAGGAACATTTTGGACCAAAATCATAGGAAGTGCAAGGCACAAGTAGCTAATAAATAGACAACACACCATATTATTATTAAATTTCACTAAACTGGAAGTTCTAGCAAAAAATCATTAAGATTTTAAAGTGGGTAACAAAAACAAAAGTTAAAAATGAGTTTGTAAATGCAATATCACAAAGCTGAACAAGAGTAGGAAGATGAAAATGATAGAATAATTACAGATACTCTAATCAAGAATCTAAATTTATTTTCTGCACAACTGAATTAATTTTTTATAAAAAATGTATTATCTAGAATACTGAAACTTAAGCTTGAGGTTATGTGTTAGTCTGGGTTGAATAGAAAAACCAATTAAGAGACTTTTTATGTGTACAAGAAAGAACTTTATATACAAGAGCAATTGAATATGGAGAAAACATCCCCGCTCAGTACAGATCAAGTCCATCAGTCTGATACTAGCTCATGTGTCTGTTACCAATCTATACAATCCTCTTCAGATGCTTGAAACACTGCAAAGATGCAGAAAGCAGGGAGATCATAGGTCAATGGGTGGAAGGTCCAGTGGATATAATAGTGGTGTCAGTATCTCAGCACTGGCAA
>PVJH01019492.1:0-42529 GCA_004026705.1 Nesogale talazaci
CAATCATAATTGATGGCTCGCCCTCTATTCCCAATATAGAATTTGATCAGAATAAACTTACAAATGAGTTGTTATCAGATGGAAAGAACCAAACCATTTTATTAATAAGTTCTCTCAAAAGACAAACCATTGTATATTTATTTAAAAAATAAATAACATGACCTACATTTTATATATTATTTGTTCACATTAACCTGTCCTCAATAAATTTTTGTTTATAACATAGATAAATGTGGGCTGAGCCCCGGTGGCATAGTGGTTGTGCGCGGGACTGCGGTCCACTGGGACGGAGGTTCAATTCCAGCAGTGGGCCTGGACCTCCTACTCCCACCACCGGAGAGTAGTGATGCCACCCCCCCCCCAAAAAAAAATAGATAAATGCTTAAAAGAAGGTTGTAAGATAAAAAACAGATTTTCCTATTTGAGATACATGAAACTTTTGTGATGATAATAGCTACCTTGAGCTTTATTGTTTTTCTATTTTATCAACCTTTAATAATAACTATGTTCCTAAGTTAGCTAAGTATTAATATATTTTGTTATTTGCATTAAATATCTTCCACTATTGTAATCCCTCCTTATAGCTCCAACTAGGAACCCACAGGGCATCTCATTTCAATAACAAGAGAATATCACTAATTATTGAGTACATGTACTATATATGTAATATGCTATAACACATTCAAGGTCATATAAAGTAAGAACAAGAGTTTAAATATTGTAACTACCCTATTAGTTGTTTAAGTGATTTTGCTTCTTAAACTTTGTCAACTGAAGTTGTGCATTATCTAAAACAGCTACCAGGATATATGTATATTCAGGTACTTAACAAACTGCTATGACATTTCATTTACTGGAGTTCAAATTGACACTTAACGGTTATTAACATTCATGTAGTCATAATATTGCAATCACTAATGGTACTCAGATACCGGAACAGCACCATCATATTGTATTCATTAAGATAAAACATCATCCATAATATGGGTTAGCAATTTGATTTCCATTTACTAGACTTTTTGAAGCCTAACATAGACTTGCAGAATATTGTTTTGATGTTGACCATTTAGTCTATGGTGCATTTAGGCTCCTAAGTGCTGCCCTGCTGCTAAGAAAATAGAAGATAAAATCTCTTTGTAGTCATTACGTTCATGCTTAAAAGGCTTTGAGATGTTTCTCTTCATAGGTAAGCTTTTGTAAATGTTAGCAATGTAATCCTTGACACTTACAATCTCCTTTAAGCAAAGTCATAAAAAAAATTTTAGAAATCAATAAGTGGACAACTATTATTTAGAATGTACAATGAGTATTTTTCCCTCCAAGAAGGTGTAATGATACAAGGCTAAGATCTAAAACATTTGTAATATAAATATTCTACTAAAAGTAGATCCATCCCTACAGAAAGTCGTATTAGTTTTATATTGGGGTATATAAAAACTATGCCATCTCATTCTTGATAAGACTTCTAGCTCAGCATGGAAAATTTATTTAGTCCAACAGATTTTTAATTGCGCATTATAGTTCAGATAAGCATACTTTCAAGTCTGCATAACTTTATACTCTTGCAGATGTATGAACTATTGATACTGTTACATTTCAAATGTGGGTAGTGATTTAATTACCAAACCAAAAGCCAAACTCACTGCCATTGAGTCAATGCTGGTTCAGAGGACCCCCATGTGGGTTTTCACAGCTGTAACTGTTTATGAGAGAACAAAGCTCAGTCTTTCTCCTGCTGATGGAGCCGCTGGTTGTTTCAAACTGCCAGGCAAAAGGTTGCAGCGCTACACATAAACTCCATGCCACAAGGGCTTCTCTTTTTTTTAAATTTTACTTTATTAAAGATACTTTCAAGACATTTTCTGAGGACAACTCCAATTTGTGACCTTCTAAGCAAAATGCCTAAACTTCAATTCCCCTGTTAGTTTTTTTTCAATGCACAGTCTGAAAAACTATATATAGATAGATATGTACATATATGCATATCTATATATATGAAGTGCTTTTAAAAAAATAAACCAGCAGCTGATATCAAGGGTTCAAGTAGAAAGCAAATGTTTTGAGAATGATGATGGTAACAAATGTACAAATGTGCTTGACACAATGAATGGGTGTATGGATTGTGGTAAGCATTGTACAGGCCCCCACTAAAATGATTTTCTTAAGTTCATGGAAAATAAAATTAAAATATAACTAAAAAGAGAATTTTTTAAAGTTATATTTAAAATTAGTTTAATCTTTTTTTAAAAAAGAGCCAGCATATGGACTTCAAAATTACACATTGAGCTCGTTTCTATGCTACCCTGTCAAGTGCAAATGAAAGTTTTTGTCAATAAGTTGGTGATTTGTCAATTACCAAAATTAAAAAGCAGTCTACAATGTGCAAAAGTATCGTGTAAAGATACACTAAAAGATCTGAGCAATGTGCTACTAAAGTGAGTGGAAGATGAAGTACCAATTGGAAAACATTGTAAATAAGCAGCCCCACCCCCACATTGTGAGTATGACCATATATCTTCTAGTGATTGTACTCCTTATTACATACTTTATAAACTATAGCAATGCTTACAGCTATGGTGCTGACAGCCGTTCCAGGTGTAACAATTAAAATAACAGTAGGTTTATGGGGTATTATTTTGTGCATCAAACAATAAAACACAAAATTAAAATTTCCCAAACATACACGTGTCTCTACCAAAGAAAGGACATATGAATACTGCCAGTGCTTTGCTGAAAATGGTTACTGCCATGTAATAGAATAGAATTGTGTAAATCAATTTGAGTAAGTGCTCTCTGTGCTAAAATTCAAGCAAGTAAAAAGTTTCATTCTGCTTTGAAACTAGTCAAAACGAAGAGGAAAGAAAAGGACTCAAGACAAAAATATGCTCAGACCCTCTTTGAGTATAGCTATATGTTTCTGCAAATCAAAAAAGGGTTATAAACCAATCAGCTTTACCAGTATGAACATATAGTTAAGCATAAAGCAAGAGGTAAATGCCATATTAACATTCAGTCATCCTTTGAAGACTACAAAGAAGTTTCGAAGATTGGAACACTTCCATAGGTAAAGAGATACATAACACACGGCAGGAGGAATTCATGTTGATGAGTGACCATAACAAGAGAACACTTGTTACTCAGAGAACATAACAATGATGAAAGACTCAAGTGGTTGGAGGAGGCATTCTAGTGGAGTTTAATGCTAGGTAAGATTTAAATAGAAAAAAAGGCCCTTTTGGAAGAGGAAATAATGTCAGTAACATGGGAAAACAATAGTTGAGAGACAACAAAGCATAGAATGACCAGTTTGCAGAGGGACTCCTTGGATGTTACGTACACCTCACATATTTGGATCCTAGTCTACTACCAAAAGGTTGGACATTACAGCGTTCCCAGAGACAACTTGGAAGAAAGCCTTGTTGATTTCTTTCTGAAAAGATAATCATTTAGACCCCTTTGGAGTAGAGAGTCACTATGAACAGTGGTTTGATTAAAATAATTTAGCAACTTATTCCCTGCCCTAATAATCAGTTTTTTTTAATTTTTTATTTTATTTTGGCATCACTGCCCTCTCCTAATAATCATTTTAAATATGTTTTAAAGATATACCAAAAAGCAGTAGTTCTTTATTACCTAGTTAGTACTTAAATAAAAACAATAAAAAATACACACAAAATTAAATTTTTAAATATTAATGAAAAAATATTAAATTATTCCTGACAAGAAACAATAAAAGAATTATTTAAGTATTTTCCATGTTACTTCTGGATTAGTGTCCTCATTTGCAATATTCTTTGCTTTTATATTGACATCATCTGCTATGCAATTTATCCTTAATCATCTTTTCATTGTAGAAGTAGGATTCCATTTCTTTAGAGGCAGGTCAATTAGACAATAGTCATTTCATGTGACATATTAAAAACAGACAAAACTTCTACTCTGTGAAAATTATGTTCATCTTTGAAAAAACCTTTCCACTTCTGCCAAACAGCAATAGTTCGGTTAATATTTTTAGCTCATTGAACACTTTCAGGAATTGCATAATTCACTCATAGTATCTTGTGAGGATTGGAAGAGTTGTAACACAAAGCTGAAATGAATGATATGTCACTCTCTGGTTTTCCCTTGATGTTATGCTTTTTTGTTTCAATTTATGTTTGTTTACCGAAGAAACAAACACAATGGGAATGAAAATGTAGTCTTTCTTCAAGAATATAATGAGTTTTGTGAAATTAATAAATAAATATTGCAAACATAACTCCATCCAATTTTTCATAGCTATGGGTAGAATGAACATTACAATGGTGTTCAGAATCTGCTATTGCATAGGTGAACATTTAAAAAGTGTGAAAAATGTAAAATTGTGATTTTCCCCTGTCAGGCACGTTAGAGAGAAACCTGATTAAATGTGTCATTTTAACAACCAGTTCATGGTTTAACAACCAGTAGCGATTACGCATTGGACTGCTAGGACAACAGTTAGAAACCACCAGGCATCTGGATGGAAGAAGGATAAGGCTTTCTACTTTCATGAAGATTTACAAGTGTGGAGACTATCCTGCCCCAGACAGTCTCTATGAGTTAGCAGTACTTGATGGCAGTGGAAGGACACCCAGGGGGGTGATTGATAATGTTCTCCAACAGCAAATAGCAATGATATCTCTACGGGGAACAAACAGAAATAACAGATGCATGAATGGATTGGGGGCTTACACTTCATCCTAGCCCAAATCTAAGAATAATTTGTTCTTGTGATATGGCCCTCCAGGACTCTCAACCCTGTGAAGAGATCACTGAAGATATGGGTGCTATAGCAATGTGTGATGAAGAAACTAGATCATGCCCAGCTATCAAAAAGAATAGTGTCTGGGACCTTAGTGACTTGTTTTCAAACAAGCAGCCATCCACAAGAGGTATCAACGAAATCCATATGGAAGAAACACATCACCCTGTGCAATCAGATTTTTGTAAATAACAATATCCAACTAAAAAGAAAAGAATGGTATCAGCTTAAATGGTAAATATCTGGTTTACAAAAGGCAGCGGATGAGAGTGGAAGCCTAAAATCCATTTCAAGTGTCTACACATGGTTTAAGGTTCTGGTGAATTCCCTCTGATTATAGTTGAGGGATGTGTATATCCCTGTTATCAGACAGCGCATTGTAAAGTCAATGATGGCAGACAGCTTAGATTAAAATGCAAAATTGTCATTTGATCTCCATTTTTATCCCTTTAAACGCTATGTCAGTTTGTTGTTATTTTTTTAATTAAGAGAAAATACACATGAATTAAACCCTAGTGAATCCCTTTTGACCAAGGAACAGGTATGTGACTAGCCTTATTATCATACAAAACACATTGGAAAGTGTCTTGCTGCAGATATAGTTAGGTTCAAAGTTAGCACCTATGGCTACAAGTTGGGCTGCTGACCACAAAATCAGCAGTTTAAAACCATCAGTCACTCTGTGGGAAATAAACAGAGTTTTCGAATCTCATAAAGAGTTCCAGTCTCAGAAACTCACAGGAGCAGTCTACCTTGTCCTCTAGGGTCCTCATGAGTTGACATTGACTCAACAGCATTGAGTTTAACGTATATCATTTGATTTCTCTTATGATCAATGTAAATTTGTTGTAGTTTTTAATATTTTCTGCTTTCTTTTCTATGGGGGGGTTAATTGTTTTTACTTTGTTATTATTATTAGCTTGGGGAGTTAGTGTAGTTTTTTAAATACTTGAAATTCAGGAGAGGTAAATATAGCAAGTATCTGTATTAATGATTCATTGAGGGTGTAGCAAAGGAGGTTGGGGGCCATGGGGTGCTAATAAAGATGAGCACAGGAATGAAGAAAGTGTTCTAAAACTGAATGTGGTGATGATTATACCAGCCTATTTGATATGATTGAACCATTGAATTGCATGATCTGTGAATTATAAGACAATAAAATTATTGGGGTAAAAGGATAGGTATGAGTTCTGCTGAACTGTAGTGAACCTGCGTAATCCATCACTGACTATGAGTCAAAATAAACACTATGTCAACTGCTATTAGCTGTAAGAAAGTTATGAATTACTCATCTGGAAAGATGACTTAAAAATTTCAAAGGAATGGAAAGATTACAGAAGAGGAAGAGGAGAAACACAATTTGAAATAGATGTCAGGTAGATGAGTTGGGGTGAATGATAGCGGAGTTACAGTTATTGACCTATGCTACTGTGCTAATCAAAGCTCTTTAACACAGTAATTTCCAGTCTCCCTCAGTTTGTCAGACTATGATAGGTGGAGTGCTGTTATGATGAGGGACACTATGTCACTGGTATTTCAAAAGAGATTTCAGGGGACCTTTCAGACTGAGAATAAACTAAGAAGGAGTAGGTGTCTCACTTCTGAGAGATTAGTCACTGGAAACCTCACAAATAGCAGTGGAAACGTTGTCTGACAATGTACCAGAAAATGAACCCCAGTCAAAACACAAAGGGGAAGATTGCCTTCTTGAAGTAGAGTCGGCTTTAATGATATGGAGAGAGCCCAACTTGCAGGACTGTCATTTGCTATGTAAAGCATGATTCGAAATAGTTGCATATACTCATGAATAATTAGAATGTACAACGGATGAATCTAGGAAGATTGGAAGCCACCAAAAGTAACGTAAAATGTGTA
Organism: Nesogale talazaci; assembly: GCA_004026705.1. NCBI lineage: Eukaryota > Metazoa > Chordata > Mammalia > Afrosoricida > Tenrecidae > Nesogale > Nesogale talazaci. Next base: position 6,659 of record PVJH01019492.1, read on the forward strand.
AAAAATCAATGTCTCAGGTATTAGTGACATTAAATGGACAAGAATTGGCCATTTTGAATTGGACAATCTCGTGGTTTATTTTGCCAGGCAACAGAATCAATCAAAAACATTTTAATATAAATATTTATGTAATAGTAATAATAATTACAATATATAAAAATAAGGGTTTCTACTGGAAGAGTGGGGAGGGAGGGGGGAAAAAAGAGCTGATAGCAAAAAAATCAAGAAGTAAAACAACACTTTGAAACTAATTGTAATAGCAGTTGTACAATTATGCTTGATATGTTTGAACTATGTAATGTTATGATATCTGTAAGAGCTCCCAATAAATGATTGAAAACAAAAAACATGTTTTAGAAGAAATGAAACATGAAATGTCTATTTAAGCATGTCAGTAAAATTAAATTTATTGAATGTGAAGTCTATATTTACCTGATATTAAGACTGAAAAAAGCTAAATATAGAATTTCTAAAGTAGCTTATAAAAGTAATGTAGTTTTAAAGGACATGTTGAAATTGCTAACTCCTAGCTTTTCAAGTATCATTTTATCTTTTTTTTTGGAGGGGGAGGGCATCACTGCCCTCCGGTGGTCGTTTTAGCCACCCAACGCTGCTCCTGAGAGCCACCCCTGGACTTGAACTGCCAAACCCGTGGGCCACAGTCCCGCCCTCAACCACTTAGGCCACCGGGGCTCAGCCCTCATTTTATCATTTTATAAAAGATTTTTATTTTTAAAATTTTTAATATAATGAAATGCATTAGTTACAAGATTTATTGAGTATAGCATTATGGCCAGATTTATTTGGATAAACATATACTTACTAAGAAACAAGTATGAAGGAGATATGACAAATATGTATATTCAATAGTGTAGGCATTAAATAAACAACAAAAGATGATATCATTTTAAAACTTATTTATTTATTTTAAATCATTTTATTGGGGGTTCCCACAGCTCTTATCACAATCCATATTTATGCCAAACACATTTGTAGCTATGAAGGGTTCATTATCATTCTAAAACCATATTCTTCTCACGCCCTTGGTATCAGCTCATTTTCACTTTACTCCATCCTCCTTCCTTCATCCTTTATAATTTATAATATTTTTTCATGTCCTATACCAACCACTGTCTCCCTTCACCCACTTTTCTGTAGTTCTTCCTTCTGCACAGGAGATGGGGGTGGGGAATTGTTCAATATGTCGATCATTGTAATCAGTTTCTCCTTTCTCCTCCAAACTTCTTATCCTCCTGATATTGCTACTCTCATTCTTAGTCCTGAGAGGCTCTATTTGTCCTGTATTCCCTATAACCATGTACAAGGAATGAGTTCTTATCTGCAACCATGTACATGCTCTGATCTAGCCGGATTTGTAAGGTAGAATTGGGGCCATAATAGTGGGGGGAAGAAGCATTAAAGAACTAGAGAAATGTTGTATGTTTCATCTCTCCCTCGTGACACTTCTGTGAGAGAATGTCCGATTGTCTACAGATGGGCTTTGGGTCTCCACTCTGCCCTCACCTCATTCACATCAATATGATTTTTCTTCCCTGGGGTCTTTGTTGTCTGATTCCTGATCCCGTCAACACCTCCTGATCACAGGAAGTGAAATTGTTGCTATGGTAATATTCATATATTTATCTTTTGCATTTTATATCTTACCTATGTATTAACTTTTCAAAATTAAATAGCTAAATAAAATTTAAAAGATAATTTTAAAATTATAAATGAAAAGGTAAAACTAAAGAAAATTTTAAAGAATTTGAATAGATGTTCTTTACTGATACTGAGATAAGATGTATTGGGGATGTTTAAATTGACTATGCTGATTTCATTTATATTTTAAATGAAATTGAATTCCCCTATTGAATTTGGGTATTTTTATTTTTAAAAATTATATTACAGTTGTATAAGCGATTTTACCTTCTCACCCATTTTTCCCTCTTCACACACACAAAAAGACATTTAAAATTCTGACAAGTTAGGCAGATGAAGAGATTTCTGAAGATGTGGATTCAAACTTTCTTTTCACTACTCTGGCTAAAGGAGAAATAAATAATAAGAGAATGGGGAGGTGGGACATTTTTACCTACTCCTGGTTACCTAGTTCCTTCTTGCTCTCAAATAATAATTATTAAATATTTTAGTGCCAAGTCTAAAGACATACTACAATAAGTAAAATAGGCAAAATTTCTGCCTCATGTTTAAAAATGCAGACAATAAACAAAATAAATAAGTAAAGTATATTGTATGTGGACAGTAAATTATTACAAAAGAAAAATTTAAGCAAGTAAGGGGAATATGAATGTTAGCATGAAGAAATGGCTGTGAGAAAATGGCATTTAGGTCCTTCAGACAGCAGGAAGAAAAAAGGCAGGTGCAAAGGCCCTGTGGAAGGACTCAACTTCATGTGTTCCGGTGTGATCTCCATGTTATGAACAGGGGGAAGGAAGTAGACAAGGGTTCAGGGAAGAAACCGAAGACTGAATTTTTAGATCGCTTTTATATATCAAAGTAAGAATTTTGGCTAAAATGTCAACTTGGAATGAGAAGCCATCGGCAGGCAAGGAGGAGATCTGTGATGTGCAATGGTGTGTGTTTTAAAGGATAGCGCTGGCAACAGAGTTTTAACAGGTTCTTGCTTTAGGCCTTGCTTCCCTTCACACACACACACACACACACACACACACAGAAAGAAAGAGAAACAGAGAGAGAGAGAGAGAGACTAGGCAAAAGAAGCTAAAGGCAACAAAATGGGCTCATCACCCAACTGTGGGTTGTGAGAAAAAAGAAAGGATGGGTCCAAAAAGAATGAGTCCAAAATTATTAGCCTCAATAACTGAAAAAATAGAGTTACTGCTCACTCAACAGGGAATTCAAGATGAACTATTTGAAAGGGGATGATTAGGAGCTCAGGCTGGCACATGTAAAACTTGGTAGTGGCTATTAGACTTATCAATAGACATAATAAGTAGACTGTTATATATAGGAATCTCAGATACAAAAAAAGAGTTTGCAAGACTTGTTTTCTGTTGTTTTTATTTACTTTTGCTCCAAATAAGTTTTCACAAAATTACAGAAATAGTAAAAATAACCTCACTGGTATCAAGTCCATTCTAACTCTGAGCAACCTTGTAAGTTTCCAAGATTTTAGAATCTTTAAAGGAATTGAAAGGCCCGTATTTCACCGTGGGAGCAGCTAGCTGTTTCCAATTGCCATCCTTGCAATTAGCAGCCCAACACACAAACACTATGCCACCATTAAAAAGACCTTCAAATCACGATTTCTTTTCTCTTTTTTTGATTCATGTGGATAACTGTCATGATTTTGCCTTCTGAATATGCTGCTAGAATACATGGCTGTACTTGAAAACATGAAAGAAAAATAGATAGAAAGCATACTTGCAAATGTATGTTTCTCCTTTGCAACAAAGGAGAAAATCAGGAGGGAAGGTAACACTTTTGATACCTTTATATCATACACACTTTTCCAGTTTTAGTAAGAGTCTACTTTTAGTAATATAAAGTCATGTACAGTCAGTGTAAGCTTGGAATATCTGTGTCATTAGGCAAACTTCCCAAAATGATGACTGCTATATACATTCTTTTATGTGGCAGTCTATGTGGAAATAAAGATCACCTCCACTGCATATGTTGGGTTCTATTTTTGCTTAAACTTAAATCAGGTTAAATGGATACTACTAACTCAAAGGTTTGTATATTTAAGGTAGCAGCTGTCATGACTTTTTCAAGTTGATTTAATGTAAGGCTCTGCTTCTTTTCTAATGCTCCTTGTTAGTCATCTAAAAATTTGTTACTTCAAACTCAACACAGAGCTTTATAAAAGTTTGATTTATAGCAAATATTTTTAAACAAGCCTTTTCATCTTTTGAATATTGTTCTTCTGATTTGAAAGATTCAGCTTTTTCATTTTCGTTATGAAAAGGAGCAAGGTGTAAACAAAATAAATTTCCATTTCAGTTGCATTCTACAGAGGCCTCCCTGCATTCTCTCCAAACTTGACTGTGAAGACAAGAAATAATAAGAGCTAAAATGTCCCCTACCTTGTGTCCTAGAACTTTTAAACTCTCATTTCTGAAACTCACCATCCTGGACAGTTGAGAAATGTGGTTTGTCTCCTTTTTCATCTGTGTCATTGGGTAAGAAGAAATGGGAGGAGATCTTACATGATGACACTAACAAGAATGTATGTTTGCATGTTGGAAAATGTAACCCCTCTTTAAAAAATCTGTAAATCAAAAACACAATGGCACAGTGACACAGAAATGTCTGCAAGCTAGTTTCAGGTTATCACCTACATCCATCAGTTAAGAGTGTGAGAGAACCCAGAGAGGGAATAAAATAGAATACCATTTATTAGAGAAAGGATGATAGTGTACTTACTCACTCATTCACACACTCACTCGCTTTCATTCATTCTCACTGTCACTCAGTCTCACTCGCTGCTATCAAGTACATTCTAACTCATAGCCACCCTGCCACTGTGACTTTGAAACTCATTAGAAACTCTCTTCTTTCTCCCCAGCAACAGCTGGTGATTTCCAACTGATGACGCAGTGGTAGCAGACCAACCCATGCCCAATTTGCTACCTGGGCTCCTCCAGTATCCTTTTAGGGTAAAGTGACCGGACATCCCACTTTTTAAAAATCTGACAATGTCCCACGACCTTTTAAAATTAAAATAAATAGGCTGAGTCCCGGTGGCGTAGTGGTTGTGCGCGGGACTGCAGCCCACTGGGTTGGAGGTTCAAATCCAGCAGCCAGGCTGGGCCTCCTACTCCCACTACCAGAGGGGAGTGATGCCCCCAAAACAAAAACAAACAAAAAATTAAAATAAATATATTACAATACTATTTTTGCATTCCATGAAAATTTTTATTGCTTCATATAAACTAAATTTTTAATCAAGAACCCCCTGTCCCCCGTCAATGGTGTGCCACTTAAAATTTGGCCACTTTATTTTAGGGATTAAGACTAAGACTGAAACCATATAAAACTGTCCTTGAGAAGTACTTCTTAGAAGGAAAATCAACCTCGACAACAAGTGAAAGAAAACAAAATATTTATCCAAACATAAAGACAAACTTTGATCGCAACAAAGTTTACTTTGTATGATTTTTTTTAATGCAAGTGGCATAGCGATTACATGTTGGACTCTGATTTGAATGGTCACCACCTCAAAACGACCAGCAGCTCTGCAGGAAAGACTTTGCTTTCTCCTTCCATAAACAGTGACAGTCTCGGAAACCCACAGGCTATGGCAATGAGTCAACACTGACTTGATGGCAGAGAGTAGGGGACATAATCATAAAAATAAAGAAAACAAACAGAGGAGGAAGAGAAAACAACTGTCAGTGGGGAGAAAACGGAACTGCCTTCATAAGACATAAAGAAATAACACACTCCTGAAAATATTCTAATCTAAAGGCCAGGGGAAATGTAATTTCAATAAATGACTGGGCATCTACAGTTACTATTGAAAAATTCCCATACATTAAAACTCTCCTAAAACACATATTAGCTCGGTTAATCTTCATAATAATCCCATGAGATTGTATTATTCTCTTTTTATAGAAATAAGGACTTGTCCAAGGTCTTAGAGCCATGAAGAATTCAAAAGATGTAATTATTATGAGACAGGGGGGAAATGTATTCAGGCATTCATTAAATGAATATTTGATGAGTGCTTTTAGGAGACAGATACGATGAAGTTGCATTCAAAAGAGAGTTCATTCTAGCCAGCTGTTAATTATATACTATGTGAGTAGATGATGAATTCTGCTGGGGGGGGGGGAGGAGATTAGAGTAGGGTATTAAAATTAGAAAGTGTATGGTGGAAAGTGCAGGGTAGAAATTAATGAGTGGACGTTTAACTTAGGAGTTTTGTTTGTTTTTCAGAGAATTTGAGAATTTTTTTCTATGATGGATAATTTAATCCAATCACATTTATTTTGTGGATTGGTACTTTTAGGTTACCTCTATGGCTAAGGGGAGTCTGTTTTTTAGGCTTTCTTGAAGCTTTCTTTTTTTAACTTATATTTTACTCCACAGTTAATGTATTGCTGTTGCTCGCCTCAACTCAACTCACGACTGTGGAGTCAGTTCCAACTCATAGTGTGGGAGAGTGTAGACCTGCCCCTGCGAGTGTCTGAGACTGGAATGTTTGACCTAAGTAGAAACCTTCTCTTTCTCCCCTGTGGCAGCTGGTGGTTTGGGGCTGTGGATCTTGTCCTGAGCAAGCCAGTGCAAGAGTCACCAAGCCACCAACCACCACAAGGGCTCATCTCAGCCTATCTTATTCTATTGATGGTTAGTTTTAAATGTTACTTATTTCTCTCCCTACCTCAAACCTAGATGTATATATGTATGTATGCCATTTGTATGCATGTATGTATCAAATTCACTGCCACCAGGTCAATGCTGTGTCATAGTGAGCCCCTGTGGGTTGCAGAAACTCTGTTTGTGGCTGTCTTTGTCCAGACCACGTAGATCTCAGCCCAAAGAGTATCCACTACACCGTCAAGGCTTAAAGGATAGAAAATAAGCTCTAGGAAGACAAGTTGGATGTATTCTTCTCTATCACCAGGCTTAACACAATGCCTAGCCTACTTTTAAGTGCAATAAAATGCATTCATTTCATGGAGGAATAAATATTGAATACATGACCACACTTCTTCCCTGAAGCCAGAGACAAATCGATTCTGAAGGAAAGAAAATAAAAGAAAAGTAGGAAAGAAAGCTAGAGGAGAAAACCTTTATCCCAATTCTACCTGTATGATCTTAAGAAAATTAAATATCCTATGGACACCTCAAATGAGGAGAATGGATTAGATAGTAATCTTTTCTTTCTCAATTATAGATATTGTCAAGAAACCCATAAATGCTGTCAATGTTTTCCACAGAAAAATCATTGGCATATTATAAAGTATCAGTTCACACATTTCATAAGATAATATAAATCCTTTAATTTTTATATTGTCATTAAATATGAAATGAAAACAAGAATTAAACACTTAATAATTTTAAACATTATATTGTCATCATATGAAAACATGAATGAAATACCTTATAATTTTAAAATTAGTATATTACTAATAGATTAATTCACAACAGAAGCAAACTCCCCCAAAATTATAATAGACAAAGCCCCAAACCCACGAACTAGGAAAAAGTATTTGTTCAAAGAAAGCAACAACAACAAAAATAAATAAAAAAGATTTTTTTGAAAGGAAGCAACAATACATTTTAGGTGTTCTAAAATGTTCTGAAATCTATCATTCCAATATCTTCTTTTTAGTTCTTATGGCATATTTATTTCAGATAAGGATGAAGCTGTTTAAGCTTAGCTTTCCTCGACAAACCAATTCTCATTGGTCGGCTGCATGTCTTAAGTGGTTGTATTCTTAAAATTCCATGTGAAAAATAGTTACCTAGAAATGCAAGATGATAAAAATTATTTAAAAGATTAAAAATTACCAATAATTTTATATTTTAAAATGTCAACATCCTTTCAGTTGTGGTATTAGCAAAACTTACTGAATATTTGCTAGGTGCACAGACATGTACCAAGTGCCTTCAATGTCTGAATTTACCTAATCCTGTCCCAATTTATAAAGGTGAAAATCTAAGTACGAAAAGTCAACTAAAATAAAGTTAGCACCTAAATAAAACTAGCATCCCATTCTGATAGTGAGACTGAACAAAAAAGAAACATAAATGATACTTTTTTAAAAGAAATGGTTAAAAATCTTGTAATTTTCCTATTAAATGCAAAACACTTATAATATATTTTTAATGACTATGTTTGGCTTCTAATAGAAATTTACTTTCCTTAGTAGAGCTCACATTCATTTCCTCTGTTTTATATCAAGTAAAGCTCTGATTTTGAAAATGTTTTTAACATTTCATATATCATTTTCAAAGTGATACAAAGCACTTCATAGAGATACATTAATTCTTAAATCAGTAAACCAAACAAGTAAAATTGACTACCCTTAATAATAGAATAGAATCTAAGCTCCAGGGATTTTTTTTAATGTGGACACATATTTAAGGTATAAAATGTAACACTTATGGTAACCATATAAATAGAGGTAACATCTCATCAGTGGAAATTCACGTTACAAAAATGCTAATTAACAATGAACACTTTAGACACCTATTTTGTCATACATGACACCTAACATCACATACTTACAGAACCACAGCACTGCAAATATTTGAACATCATTTCACAAAGTATATTTTCTGAGAAATAATCTAAATGCATCAATAAATTTATAAATATTTAGAATAATATTAACTTTTTGTGTTTGTTTTTAAACATTCTAAATTACTATGTTCTCACAACAAACATAATGCAATCATCATCTAGCAAGTAACTTTAAACTCTTACCTCCTTTCAGCACAAAATTACACCTTTCTTCCTTAAATTCATCAGAAAACAAAGCAGGCCTCTGAGATATGGGTTTCCCACAATCTGAAAATAAAGATTAGTATAGAGAGACATATTTTAAACATCTTAAACTTTCATGTTTTCCTCATGATAAGTATAATGCAGTAATCTTCTTTAAAATCTTACCTCCTTGCAGTATAAAATTACATCTTTCTTCCTTAAATTCATCAGAAAGCAAAGCATGCCTTTTAGAGACGCGTTCTTCACAGTCTGTGAATAAAGATCAGTATATTATAAAAACAGCATACCAAAATAAAGCAAGTCCAGTGCCTGAAGTCAATTCCAATTCACACCAACCCTGCAGCACAAAGCAGAACTACTATATATATTTTCAGCAATGTGGCATTAGAGGTTAGGTGTGCCAACCCCCCAGGTAGGTTCACGGAAGTAAGATAAAGTTATCTGTTCCTGAGGTTGGTTAATTTAAAGATTTACAGAACCTATTTTAGGTCACTACAAGTCAGAATAGCTCATAGGCAATGATTTGGGTATTGTTACTTTAGTTTCATCTTTACAAAAACAGGCAGTCACCGGATTGTCCCAGGGAGCAGCAGGTGGGTCCAACCCACTGGCCATGTAGTTAGCAGCCATGGACTTAGACACTCCATCATTAAGGGTCCTACTTTAGCAAATAAACCGATATGTATGTGCACATATAGAAAAATATATTAACCTAATATCTATTTAATCAATTACTTTTTTAGATAAATGCTTTATTTGTTGAAATATTTTCTTCAATTGGCTCATAATACTTCAAGAAATAAAGCTAAACCCTTCAGAGGGCCTTTTAGCAATAAAGTAGAGTCTTCAACTTCAACAAATTAATACTTGTACAGACCTTTTGGGATCATAATAAGCATCAGTGACCATTATGCTGCCTTTATCATTTTGCCAAAAATTTCTATTGGCCTACAGAAAGAACATCTTAAAACTAACTGCCGTACCTTCTTCAGAAATAGAAGAGATGAATTCTTCCTCTGATGTGCCCGAGCAGCAATATTTATTAGGGACTTTCTGCTCTCCATCAGTGGGTTGTGTTTTCCATTTAAATGAGCCTTGGTGGCTTTTGTGCAAAGTAAGGCCAGCTTTATTATCACAGAGAGACGGTGAAGCACACATTTCAATGTCAGCAAACACTTGAAAATCTTTTTTTATCTCTTTTTCTATCTCTTCAACAGCATTGCTTTCTTCCAAGAAATTTTCTTGTCCGGTGTGTGTTTCCACAGTGTTTGGAATTTCTTTCTCCTTACTAATTTCATGAAACATACGAAGCTCTTCAAGTACTAAATCAAATTTACTCTTCATTTCAAAATCTTTTCCTATTGTCAGAGCTTCTGTTGATAAACACTTGCCTGCTGAGATCTGAAAACGTTCATTGTTGCCTGCACTCAAATCAGTTTCAAATTGATGATTAACACATTCTGAAGAGTCATTCTTCCGATGAAAATGCTTTGAAATAACTAACTCACTCTCTTGCAAACTGCTTTCATTTTCACTACTGTCAGCGTTATTTTGGTTAACCCGTATTTGTTTTGTCTGTATAGCATCTTCCACATTTACTTTCCTACTCATTGAAGAAATTGACTGTACAGAAAACATACTATTCATTGGAGAGAAACTGTCTTTCTTTTCCTTTTCTATCTTAATATTTTTAGAAGCGTGGCAACTACTCACTAAACTTTGCTCTGTCGTTTTTATTTCTTCATTCAAATCTTCACCTTCTTTACCTTTAATTTCACTTAGCAAGTTCCCAAATTTGGGTACCTGAGTTACAGTCATAGTATTGGTTTGCTGATCAGGTATTATTATGCGGCTTGCTGAGGTGTTCTGTGGGTTGACATGAGAGCAATCCTCAGGTATGCCTTCAGCATCAAAGTTAGTGATCTTATGCTCCTGTTGTCTTTTCATTTCTGAAGCCTGGTTGTATGCAATTATTTCATAGAGGTTTTCATTAATATAGCTTTGGTCGTCCTGGATAAACTGAGGACCAGACTTAGCATCTATTTCAATAGCAAGAGCACTAACAGGGGCCCAAGTTTCCCCACCCAAGAGGACGTTTTCAAGACCATTATCCTTGTGAGTAGTTATTTTAGTCCAAAACATGTCATCCATGTTATCAAAATCCATTAAGAGAGGAATTTTTTCATTAATTTTAATAATTGGAAAACATTTATTTTTAGTAGGCATATCAAAGAAACTGCTGTTGGTTTCTTTCCTAGCTCCTTCAAAATTGTTTTCAATTTGAAACAGCTTTCTTTTCTTTAACACAGGTCTTATATTACCTTCTAACATAGGTGAAAAAGAGAAAATCTTTACTTGAAATGAAGAATGACTTCCCACAACGATAATTTTCTGATAACTCAGATCTGCTAACCATTTGAAAATGTATTCCTCTCCAAAATTAAGATCATTTTCCATCTTTGTTAAAGAGCCCAGGTTGGTGTTCAATATCAGATTTAGAATTTCTGGAACACTGGTCTGCATGTATGCATTTAAAACATTCCTTCTTTCAACATTCATATTCTTGGTTATGGGATTTTGAATATCATTTCTCTCTTTGCACTTCAAAGTTTCAGACCAGATAAAAATTCTATTATCTTTTTTACTGACTGAAATATATTTTTGTAAATGAAAGATTTCTGTCTTAAAACTTTCAAAAAGCTTGCTTAAATATAAGCCTTTTAGTGTAGTATAATACCTGAATGGTAGCAAACTGGCATCTTCTTGACCATTTATGCAAACAATTTTTATTAAATCTGTTTTACTATCCTGTGTTTCTATTTCAAAATGCTTTGAATGTTCTTTGCATGTATTCATAGCTCTTGTATTATGATAATCTTCCTTGTTAAAAAGGTCTATTTCCAATGATTGTAGCAATTTTAATTTTTCTCCATTTATTTTCATATCTTCACACTTAGTCCAATTATTCATAGTCCAACAATGTTCCCTATTTCTCCTCAAAATAAAGTTATCACTATACCCCAAACCTTGAAATGTTTCCAACATGGTTGGTAAATAACTCTCTAGCCATCTTTCGGTTTCTTTTCCTTTTGCACTTTTTAATATAATGGTTATATATTTTTCAGAAACATGCACATCATGCTTAAAACTATTGTGGATAGTATAGCTGAAACTAATCAAATCTTTTTTTCCCTTGAAAGTATTTTGGTTGCTTTCATAATATTCAGAAAAAGCCTTTTCCACATCCACAATTTTATTATCCTCCTGTAACTTTTGTTTCTTAACATCAGGTTTATATTGAGAACAGTAAACATTTGTGAAATCCCTAACATATGCCTCATCTCTGTCATTTTTTTCCTTTGCTCTTTCCTTTAAATAGATAGAGGACATTTTGCTATTTAAGTCCGTTGGAAACTTGAGGATACTTATTGTGCTGCTCTCTCTGAAATAGCTGGGTTTAGCAATTTCCAAGCTGGGCTGGTTTGGAGGTTTTGATATATTTAGGATAGCTGGTAAAATGGTATTTTCTTTTTCATTCGATGGCGTAGCCCTGTCAGCTTTACATCTGCTCTTAATTTCACGAAGTGCTGATTTAGCTTCCTTGTAAAAGGTACCATCTAAAAATGGATTTTCTGCCTGTTTTGTATAGCTGTTGTCTTTCTGACTGCCGTTTCTCCCTGATTCTGAACTCTGTTTTCCTTTCCTGCGTTTATCTCCAGGTATATCGTATGAGGACGTGTCTGACAGAGGTTGGCAAGCCTCTGTGTCAGACCCTTGCCGTCCTGGGCTAAAGAACCTTCCTGAAGCGCTCAGACCTGATTCAAAATTTTGTGGGGGGACCGAGGGGAGAGAGCTCTTCTGGCATTCCAGAAGAGACATCTGCCTCCCACTGACTAATTTCTCCTCACGAAATTCCAAACACTCCTTCGGTGAAACAAGGAGCGCCTCGGAGGAGGGGCGGGCCGGCAATTCCCGCGCTTTTTCTCCCTCAGGCCAGCGAGGCCCTCGAGGTAGCGGGCCCGCCGCCTCAGAGCCGTTCTCAGGCTCCTCAAGACGGAGCCTTTTGCTAGAGGGAAATTGGGGTTCGGGGGCTTCGAGAGGCGGTGGAGGGGGGCCGAGCCCACTGAGCCCAGCCCCTGGCTGCGTGAGGCGCGGGGACGGGAGGCGCGGGGACGACATCACTGCTTGGCTGAAGGATCTGTCCGAGGTACTTGCCGGGCACCGGGGCTATTAATAGGCTCCGAGAGACTCCGCCCCCACCTCTGGACACGCCCTGATCCCGCCCCCACCACGCCCTCTATCTTGAACTTAGTATTCATCTTACGGCAGGCCCCGCCCTGTCCCCGCCCCGATTCCGCCCACACCCGCTCGGGCCCCGCAGACCCGCCCACCTCACCCCACCTCCCCTCGCCCAGAGCTTCCGCGACCCAGAATCCTTTGCCTGCTTTTAGCGCCTCAGAAAATGCCTCTCCTTTAGCTGCTCGAAGTATTTTCTTTCCCCTGGTAAAAAATTAAAAATGAGCAGGAAAATCAGAATCTCTCTCCTTTTTAATTAATGTGCGAAGAGAAATCGCTTCGTTTTGAAAATTCTAAAATCCCGTTTTACCTCAGAAAGAGGCTTCTTTCTCCACAATTGTTCCAGGGTCTCCTCCAATAAAATCATATCATTTCCTCAACGCCTGGCCAAAACTCTGTCCCGAGAAAGACCTTTTCTACCTCTTTTTAACTAGTTCGGTAGTTTTTATAAATTCGAGTCGCCACCTCATTACTAAAGGATGTTTTGGAGGAAGAGAACGTGGGTACTTAATCTGAATGTATCAGCATAAAATTGCTACCAGTGTGTGGCAAATATTATCTGGGTATTATTTTCACTCGAGAGTGAAAAACAGTTTGGGTCAAATTACTTCATTTAAAAATAAAAGTTTTGTGTGTGAACTATTCCACTTACTGTAATATTTCGATTTAAACTCTCGGCCATCGAGTCGATGGCGACCCTAGAGGACATGGTAGAATTGCCCCGTGAGTCTTCACAGGGGTAGAAGGCCTGGTCTTCCCCGCGGAGTGCTGGTGTTTTTTGAACTGGTGACCTTGCAGTTAACAGCCCAATATGCCAGCAGGGCTCCCTTTAGTCATCACTAAAACCTAAGAACAATTGTAAACTATTTAATTTTTTCCTGTGTTTTGAGAATTATTTTTCTGATTTCTTGTCAATTCTAGAATCATAACAAACCTTGTTTTCAAAATGTTATATATGTTTATAACATGTGTGGGGTGCTTAATTGTGGCTAGTTTTCATAGTGCAGACACCTGACTTATGGCAGGTGAAGAGACACAATGCTTCTGCTTGAAAATTGAAATTTCAATCACCTTGGTGATTATGTCAAAATTGATATGTTTTATGTTCCTGGTGATAAAATTTATAAAACTATAATAACGTGCAGTAGGGTCCTAATAACAATTCCCATCTGAGCATATTTAGCAATATATAACCAGCATACTACCCTGGGTAACAAGATGTTCATCAGACTCCTGCCCTGAAAATGTAGATAAGATGTGATCCCACTTCTGAGCATCTGCTGATATTGTAGTTTATAAATCTCTCTAGAAAACTGTTCACTTAAATTTGTAGAAAGTCTTGCCACATAAGCACTCCATAAATTCTATAATAGGAATGTGGCATTGGTTCAGAATGTTCATCAATGAGTTCACAAAGTTCTGTTTCTACAATCTTAAGTTCCAATGTTTTCTGACCCAATTTTTCACCAATCTGCATCGTGCTCTTATTCATTATTGTTCTAGGCTATGATAAACACATAAGAACTAACTTGGTTTAGAAATAGAATCAAGCAAAAGCCCTCAATGCCATTAAGTCTAACCTTGCTGATGTCCTCGTAGATTAAAACATAATATCATATACCATTATATATACTACTGTTATTTATAAAAATGTATGTACTATCATGAAAGAATCCTGGTGGGGTCGTGGTTATATGTTGGGTCATGAACCTCAAGGTCAGTGGTTTGAAACCATCAGGTGCTTAACAGAAGAAAGATGAGGCTTTCTACTTCTGTAAAATGCTATAGTCACAGAAACCCACCAGCATAGTTCGACTCTTACCTCTGGTCTCTGTGAGACAATTTGGTTAGTGAAGGTGGATATAGCTGCTGCACTAATAAGCTATTAGGAGCAAGGTTTTCACCTATAAAGGTATAAAACTGCACAAAGGTTTTCTTCTTTGTTTTTGGTTTATGAAATCTCTGTTAGGAGTACCTACTCTCAAACTAAATACATTCAACGAAGATTTAAAATTTAATATGAGAGAAAGATTCAGTAGTGTGTTCTCATAAAAGATTACAGCCTAGAAAAGCCAGTAGGGGCATGTCCAACTCTTTCTTGCATGGTTGCTGTAAGTTAGAACTAACTGGCAATTGGCTTAGTTTTTCTGGTTTGGGCAGGGTCAGATTGCACACATTTATTATTTTTGTAAACTTTAATAAAGTTTGTTAATGATAAATGAGCTTAACCTAAAACTGTTTCAGACTTAAAGATGAGATTAATTTTGAATACTTAATGAGAAGTAATAAAAAAAAATTGAACCAAATACGGAGGACTAGATGAAGACACTATCACTTACTAGAAATATTTAAAACAAATATAGCTATACATAACCCATGAAATATTTTTAGTCAATGATAAGTACTAAACCAGTGATAAGCAAAAGTCCATTGTTATCTTGAGTGGAATCCTACTCTTAGCAACTCTATGCAGAGAAAATACTTAAGAAATGCACGATGTTGCCCCTATTTACATATGCAATTAACTTTTGAGCAGAGCAGTAGTAGTAAATAAAAACGTAATTTATAACAAATATCTTAATGAGACAATGTATGTGCTTTAAATGCTTTAAACTATAAATTTCACCCTGTTCTCAATTTTCATTATCATCATTTTCTTCTCAGTCTTCTAAGTTAGAAATGTTCAAATTATTCTTTGACTCTTTCTTTCACCTTTTCCCTTATAGACATTCATACTTTCTAAACATTTACTGTCTATTTGAGCCCTTAGTGTTAGCTCTTCCCTCTTTCCTTCCTACCCTCATCACTGCTTGATAAATTATAAATTGTTATTATTTTCATATCTTATACTGCAATCTCCCTTCACCCATTGCTTCTGTTGTCCATTCTCTGGAGGAAGGGTGAGGGTTTACATGGGGATCATTACAATCAATTCTCCCCTGCTCCCCTCCTCCCTTCCTCTCTCCACCTTTTTTCCAACACTCCTGCTATCATTACTCTCCTTTCTGTTCGTGAGGCGGTTATCTGACCTGGATTCTGTGTGTTGTGAGCTCTTATCTATACCAGTGTACATGCTCCAATCTAACAGAACTGGGGGCATGATAGTGGAGAGTGAGGAAGCCTAAAGGAACAAGAGGAATATTGTGTGTTTCATGAGTGCTATCCTGTACCCTGATTGACTTGTCCCTTCCTTGTGACCCTTCTGTAAGGGGATGTCCCTGTGTCAACAGATGGGGTTTGGGTCTCCGCTCCAAACTCACTCATTCTCAACAATATGTTTTCTGTTTGTTTTTTGTTTGTGGTCTTTTGATGCCTGTTATCTGATCCTATAGACACTGCAAGATTGCACAGGCTGGTGTGTTTCTTCTTGACTGAAACTTCCATGAACATTGATTATTGATCCAAGAATATGAAGTTTTTGACAAATTCAGTCTTTTCACTGTTAATTATGATGTCCTTGTGAGAATTTTGGCTTTCTTTGCATATAGTTGTATTTCAGATTGAAGGTAGAAACCCATACTCTTCATCAGCAAGGGTTCAAGTTCTCCTGGGTTTCAGCAAGCAAGGTTATACCATCTGTGCATTACAAGTTGTTAATAATAATTCTTACAATCCTGATAAGCTAACAATTAAAAACTATATTGTTGTCTTCTCTGAAAATATTGGAAATACAAAAGTGAATCATAAGCATTTTGAATCTCAAGGAGTAAATAATTTAATAAAGAAAACAGTCTATGTATATAAGACACTACTACCTGATACCAAGGGCTCAAAGAGAAAGCAAATGTTTAGAAAATGATGAAATCAACAGATGCACAAGTACATTGGGTTTGATAAACCCAGTTTTACCCATATTGCCATGTACCTACAATTTCAGTATCATACAGGTTGGTAGCACTACTGACCTCTTCATTGTCTGTGTCATTTCATCTTTTTAAAATGTCATACAGCTAGAAACATACAGTGGTGTGTTAGGCAGAGTTCTCTAGAGAAACAAAGCCAGGACATTTATGATTATATATAGATAGATGGATATATAGATATGTCAGAGGACAGGTTTATACAGCTAATTAGAACACACAGAAATACAGAGGGTTCAGTTCAACTCAACTCCATGGAGCAGTTAATAATTTGGAAGTCCTTCAACTCACAAGGGCTGTCAGGTCCAAGGTCTAAGAAGATAGCAGAGTCCTCCCTCAGTCAAGGCAAGTAGAGTCTGCCCACAGGCAGCAAGAGGCAGTAGCGCAAGAGTTTAGCGAAGCAGCCCTGGATGGGATATCATTGAACACAAGCAATGCAAGGCAACAGGATCCACCAGCCTCAAGCTCAAGTGCCACTTGGCCTGGCCCCCATGTAGTGTAGCTCACAGTTTGAGGCAGAAAACTATCTAAAGCAGCAGCATGCTCCCATCACCAGAGAGCAAGAGAGAGGGGGACAGGCCTTATTGAGCCCTTTACCTCTTTGCCAACCAATCAAACTGCAACCTGACTAATCTCACATGTACCTATTGGCTAGGTTGGTGCAATAAACCTAGCAATTAACCCCTTGCCAATTTGGCAACTGCACACAATTCTTCAGCCACATGTAATTTCCAGACATTAATGAAATCCCACTTACACTTGACATCATACATCTGTCCTACAGAAAAATGAAAAGGCACTGAATCTGATTGTATCTGGTACATCATACGTGAACAAAGGAAAGATTCAATAAGCACCTATAAAGAAGAAATTCTGAAAATTACAAGCCTCACTTTTGCAATTGATCACACATGGTCATAACTGAGAGATAGAACTACCTTCCTCCACTACTCATTCTGTATTACTTTTGCCTTCGGCCAGCACCTCAGCTAGTCATAGTTCTTTGCCTGGAGAAGTGACCCAGACCTTCATTCCTGAGGTGTCCTGTCAGGATGAGGTTGCTATAGTTTACCATTTACTTTAATTACAGGGCATGGTAGTAC
This sequence comes from Nesogale talazaci, assembly GCA_004026705.1. Lineage (NCBI taxonomy): Eukaryota > Metazoa > Chordata > Mammalia > Afrosoricida > Tenrecidae > Nesogale > Nesogale talazaci. The sequence goes on from PVJH01019492.1 coordinate 24,358, forward strand.
TAAGAGATAGCCTTAACAGATCTCCTGGATTCCAGACATATTCTTCTTTACCTCCATTATTTAGCATCAATCCAACTTCCTCCTGGTGATCAGAATCAATTATAGTGAGACCCTTCCTGACCTATTGATCCAAAGACCTATTGACCCAAAGTGCCCAGGGGACATTTTCAGGTGCAAACTCAGTGGAGTCAGTGCTGTGTTTCCAGGAACAGTTCCTTCCTTAGAGACTAGGACCTCCAGGTCTGAAGAGAATAGGGTTGCTAGGACAGGAAGCAAAAATTCTGCAAATGGGTCACTGGGAATAGTAGCAAATGGTGCCACTCTGACTCTCACCCCTTGGTTCCTGACCCATCAATCCTGCTATTAGAGGCACAGCACCATATATTGGCCATTGGTTTAGAGCATATACAGCCTCCTAGAGAACACTGCCACAGCCCCACAAGATGTTGCCACCTAGCTATGTAGTAATTGTGTCCTTGGAAGGTTATTCCATCATTTTATCAAGCCAATTCCATCATTCTATCAAGCCAACTGCTTTAGGATAATGAGGACCATGATACGACCCTTGGATTTCATAAGCATGAGCCCATTGCCACACTGCATTTGCTGTAAAGTGAGTTTCTTAATCTGAAGCAATGCTATATGGGATGCCATGCAGGTGAATGAGGCATTCTGTAAGTCCAGAAATGGTAGTTTTGACAGAAACGCTGTGTGCAGGAAAGGCAAATCCATATCCAAAGTCGGTTTCTCTTCCAGTTAGAACAAAATGCTGCCCCCTCCATGACAGAAGTGGTCCTATATAACCCCCCTGACACCAGGTTGCTAGTTGATCTCCCTGAGAAATGGATTCAGTGTTGACTTCTGCTGCTGGTAGTTTGGCAGTGACCCAGTCAGCCTTGGTGAGTTTTCACTCACCATGTTCCACGCTGCTGCACCCCAACATAACCTCCATCACTGCCACAATGTCCACTTGGTTCATATGCCAATTGGGCAATGACAGGAGTGGCAGAGGAAAGAGGAGGACTACCTTCCACAGTGTGTTTCATCGTAAGCATTTGATTGTTAAAGTTCTCCTCATCAGAGGTAACCCTTTCGTAAGTGTTCTCATGAGACATGGTCATCTTTATTTTCTTGGCTCATTCAGAGTGGTCTACCCACATAACTCTTCCCCCACACCTCCTTGTTACCAATTTTCCAATCCCCTGACCCTCCAGACAAACCATTAATCACAGCCCATGAATACACACACACATATGGCCATTTCTCCTTGCAGGCAAACTGAACAACCAGGTGCACTGCACAAAGTTCTGCCCATTGAGAGAATTTCCTTTCACTGCTGTCCTCGAGGGAGACTCCAGAAAGGACCTGTAGTGCTGCTGCTGTCCACTTACGAGTGGCTTATCAGGCAGAGCCTTTATGAGCCAAGCATAACATTTCTGTTCTTCAGTTAAATTATCATAAGGAACTCCCCAGGATGCCATAGGTACAGACTGGGAGAAGAATGTACTGGGACAGAAGTGGAGACTGTGGGCAATTGGACCACTTCTTTATGCAGCTGACTTGTACCTTCAGGTCCTGCTCTAGCCCAATCTCGTATATACCACTTCCAACTTCATGACTCTGTAGGTCAGACAATACCTAGTTCATAATGGGCAGCTCAGAACTCATGGTGACGTAGTGGCCCTGGTGAGGCGTTCAGTCTCCACTGAGGCCCAGTAATGAAGCCAACTTTTGTTTTTCAAAATGAGAGCAGTTGTCGGCTGAGAACATCAAGACTTTACTACAAAATTCCAAGGGTCTATGCTGTGGTTAGCCTATAGGGCCTTGCCAAAGACTCCATACTGCATCTCTATCTATGACTGATTTCTCTAGTACCATTGGGCCAGCTGGATCATATGGTCACAGTGGTAAAGCAACTTGCATGGGAGTGTGAACCTGTTGCAGGGTCTTTTATTGTTCTGGGTTCTCACTCAAAATTGGAGGCCTTTCATGTCACTTGATAAATAGGTCAGAGCAGAACACCCAAATGAGGGATATGTTGCCTCTAAAATCCAAAGAGACCCACTGGGTGTTGTTCCTCCTATTTAGTGGGGGAGAGAACTGGTAAGGGAGCAGAGGCAATAGCTTACTCTTCACTTTAGTAGGAATGTTTTGACATGACTCACACCACTGGATCCTTAGAAATTTTACTGAGGTGCAGGGGTCCTGAATCTTTATTGAGTTGATTTCCCACCCTCTTGCATGCAGATGTTGTCCAAATGAATCTAGATTCTTTGATATATACTTCTAATAGTGGGTCCAGTCAGCATAATGGCATCAATATAATGGACTAGTGTGACATTTTGTGGAAGAGACAGGTGATCGAGTTTCCTTCAGACTAAATTATGGCACAGGGAAGAAAAGATGATGTACCCCTGAGTGATAGTTGTGAAGGTATATTGTTATCCTTGCCAGCTGAAAGCGAACTGCTTCTGGTGGTCTTTCAAGGCCTGTATTGAGAAGAAGGCATTGACCAGATCAATAGCTGCATTCTAAGTACCAGGAGAAGTATTAATTTGCTCAAGCATTGAAATCATATGTGGAACAGTAGCTATAATTGGAGTCACCACTTTAAGTTTATGATAATCTACTGTCACTCTCCAAGATCCACGTGTCTTTTTCACAGACCAAAGAGATGAGTTAAATTGGAATGTGATAGGAATCACCAAACCTACATCCTTGAAGTCTTTGATGGTGGCACTAATTTCTGCCATCTTTCCAGGAATATGGTATTGCTTTTGGTTTGCTATTTTCCTAGGCAATGGCAATTCCAATGGTGTCCACGTGACTTTTCCTACCATACAAGTCCTGATTCCATATTTCAGGCATCTGATATGAGAATTCTGCCAGTTACTAAGAATGTCTATTCCAATAATGCATTCTGGAAGCAGGAAATTGATGATAGGATCAGTTCAAGGGCCTACTGGACACACTGAGGTTTACTGAGCTATAACTCCACTGATAATTTGACCTCCATATGCCCCCACTCTGCCGTTTTGGATATCATGAAATTAGTCTAAGTTCAGAATCAGTGTCCAGTAATCCCCCCAAAGTTTGATTACTTCCATTCTCCAATGATTAGTCACTCTTGTGAAAGACCACAGGTCCCTTTAGGGAAGGTTAGAAGAACAGATCCTTCTTCAAAGGAACCCTACCTTCCCTGCATTAAAGGGGTTGTGGATCTGTAAACTAGAAATTGATTGAGTGGCCATGACTCTCTATTTTGCTGTTCATATGATCTAGCATTCTTCCGCCTGGTTAGATCAAGTAAATATTTAGCAAGTTTCCCATGTATTCTCCTAGGGACAATGTGGTTAATTAGCCAATGCCATCGGTTCACTCCAGACAGGTTGTTCTGATTACTATGGAAATGTTCCTGTCCATTAAAATAATCATACCCACCCCACCTCTATTGATTCAGTGCTGACACCTGCCCCCTATCATCACAAGGACCAATTATCCCCATTGTAGGCAAATGTCAGAATTCACTTAGGGCAGTTCCCACTGTTTCCTGGTGTACATATATTAGCAATCACAGGAGTCTTCAGAGATGCCGGAGCCCACTTTACAAACTTTTTCCTTATGATTGGTGGGGAATGCTATGCCCTTAGGGCACTGCTTTTTTAAGTTTGTGGGATTATTCTGATAGATCCATTCCAACATACCAATTTTCTTAAGCTTTTAGATGCCTTCTTTTACAGTGGATCAAGGTAGGTGAGGTACCTCAAATTTGTTTAATCTAGGCTATCTGGCAGGCCATGCTTCAGTGAACCAGCCAAATAAGCTAGTATAGCCCCTCTTAACCAATCTTGCTGAGACATTGAAAGAATCTGTGCCTAGGGCAGCCCACATCAAAGAACTCAGACTGGTTTAATGTTACATTCCTTGTATTGGTCTCCCACACCCTTAGTAACCATTGTCATGGATATTGCCCAGGCTTCTGCTTTATGAGTAGAGCACACGTCTTCCTGAGTCATCATCTGAACCATTAGGAACTTTCTGAGACTTAACTCTAGTTACAGGTCTAGAGGAAATAATGAGTGTTTGGGGGGAAGGAGGGGGTAATTTTCTGGGGACTCTCAGCAGTATCTTCTATGGCATCTCCCCTGGGAAATGCTCCAGATGCAGCCCCACCTGGCATTCCAGCTTGACCAGTTTGGTTAATCTGCTCAAGTGTGAGCTGTTTTACTCAGAGTGGAATCATCTCCTCAGGTAGGAGGGGTGGAGCTATTGACTGGGGTGGTGCAATAGACTTTAAGGGCTTAACAACCTCCTTTTCTTTATCATCAACCCATATGTTCCCATGCCATGTTTCAGAGCCCCATTTATTTCTGATTAATGCCCTTACTTTAATATCAGACACTGTTCTAGGACTACAATTCAGTTGATGCTGTAATTCCGCTACTACTATGAGGAAACTCTGGAGATGGTTTTTAGCAATGTCAGCTCTATTCCTAGAGGAGAGAACTCTCCTTTGTAGCACATACAGAAGCTTTTAGGTCTGTTCTTCAGCACTTGAGATGTGCTTCTTTGATTCTGAGATCATCCCTTTCCTTGAATAGAAATCATCACATTTTCTATTGTAATGAGGACCGGCCAACCAGCTTCCCTATACTTCTCATCCTAACAGAACTGCTGGAAAATATCAAATGCAGAGCCTCTCCTCTCACCAGCACTTCCATCTAGTGGGGATATTGTAGATGTTCGCTTGGCGACTTCACACCATGGATTAACACCACTCTCTCTAGGAATAGTGGCAGATGCCTTTTGTGGTAGAGGCAGTATTCTCAGTGTTGTTAGGCCTAATCAGGCTGTAGAACCAATCTGAAAAGTCCCTATTTATGATCTTGTTTCACTATAACCACTCCTATTACTAATTGTGTTAGGCAGGTTTCTCTAGAGAAGCAAAATCAGAACATTTATGAATATATATTCACATATATACACACATATGTATAGGTTTATACAGCGAGAAGGAAAATAACAGCTAATTTTGTGTACAACAGTACAGAGGGTTCAGTTCAACTCACATCCATGGAACAGTTACTAAACTGCAAGTCCTTCAACTCACACGGGCTACCAAGTCCAAGGTCTAGGAAGCAGACAGCAGAGTCCCTCCTCAGGCAAGGCAAGCATAGTTTGCCCAAAGGCAGCAAACAGCAAAGTGGGTGACCAAGAGTCAGTAGCTTGGGAGCTTAGGGAAGAAAGACTGGATGGGCTACCATCGAACACAAGCAATGGAAGGCAATAGGATCCACCAGCCTCAAGCTCAAGTGATGTATGTACTAGCAGTGTGGCAAAGCAGGTCTTGAAGGAGCCTCAAACTCTAGAAAATATGAGCCATGGGTTGGCCTGGCCCTAATATAGTGTAGCTCACAGATTGAGGCAGAGATGCAGGATGCTCCATCATGCTCCCTTCACCAGAGCGCAAGAGGGGGATGGAAGTGGTGGACTTGCAGAACCCTTTATCTCTTTGCCAGCCAATCAAACTGTGACCTGATTAATCTTATATGTTCCTAATGGCCATATTGGCATAATAACCCTACCTATTACACAGTGTGTCTGTCATTTTTTTCCAAATAGGCTTCTTTCAGCTAGCAGCCTGCATTTAAGATTCCTTGAATATTTTCCTGATGCAATAGCTCTCTTGTTTCTTGCTTCAATCATTGATTAATATTCCACTGAATGAATGTACTACAATTTATTTATCTATTCCCCTTCTGAAGAATATCTTGGCTACTTCCAGCATGGTGTTAATATATATAAAACTGCTATAGATATTTGCATATAGATTTTTGTGAGAAGATAAATTTTGAAGTCATTTGGGTGAGTATTGACGTATCGTATGGCAGAACTATGTTTTAGTTTATAAGGATCTGGCATATTGTCTTCCAAAACAACTGTCCATTCTGCTTACCCACAAAAATAAATGAAAATTCCTGTTGTCCTACATAGGTTTCAGTATTTAATGTCCTTTTTTAAAGCTTCAATTCCCTAATGACATAAGAAAATGTGAAATGTAAAGATGAACAAAGCACTACTACATGCTGATCAAAATGACTAATGACATAAAGAGCCCTGTTGGTGTAGTGGGTACACATTTGACTGCTCCCCTCAAGGTTAGCAGTTCAGAACCACTAACTGCGCATGGGAGAAATAAGAGGCTTTATGTTCCTATAGAGATTTACAGTCTTGGGAAGCCATTTACAGCACTTGTTCCTGTCAGGTTGCCATGGGCCAGAATTGACTCAATGACAGTGAATCTAGTTTTTTTGTTTTTTAGAGTGACATATGGCATATTATCTTTTCATATGTCTTATTTACAGTTCCCTTGCCCAGTTTCAAGTAGCTTATTTTTTTGTTGAGTTTTAAATATTTTTGTATATTTTGGATACAGCTATTTCGTTAGATGTTTGTTTTGCCTATATTGTCCCCCCAGTTTACGGTTTTTTATTAAGAGTATCCTTTACAAAGTAGAAATATATCATTTTAATGAAGTAAAACTTAGCCATGTTTCCCTTTATGAATCATGCTTTTAGTACTGCATCAAAAATTCGTCAAACCTGAGGTAGACACTGTCTTGTTACCTTTTGAAGGTTTTATAATTTGGTACTTCACATTCAGATCTCTACTTCATTTTTTGCTAATTCTTCCTAGATCCTTTTCTTTCTTTTTCCCTTGTAGGTGAACATCCAATTTTTGCTGGCATTTGTTGAAAAATGATCTTCTCTTCCTTTGGGTTACCTTTTATTTTTCTGCCGAAGATTAGTTGACTATATTTATTAGTACTCTGTTCTGTTACATAGACCCCCCTGAGTCTATTTTCCCCCTATGCTACACTCTCTTGATTATGAACGCTTCACAGTAAAACTTCAGTGGTGGCAGTTCTCAGATTTCAGTATTGTTGTGACAATTCAGGGTCTTTCATCATCCCATATAAATTTTAGAATCAATTTGCAAGATAACCTCTTGGGGTTATGAATTTGACTGTGTTGAATTTATAGACCAAGCTGGAAATAGGGGGCATCTTAAAAATATTGAACATTTCCACTCATTAACATGAAAACTCTTTTACCTGGAAACGCTTTCTTTTTCAAGGGCTTTGTTGTTTTCCTCAGACTGTTCTTGCGCATGTTCTGTTCTAGGTTTTGTTGCTGTCAGGTGTCACAGAGTCCGTTCAACTCCTAGTAAACTTGTGCCCAGTAGAACAAACACTGTCTTATCCCATGCTGTCTTCACAGTTGTTACTATATTGGAGATCACAATTGCAGCCATTGTGAATTCATCTTCTGTGAGGTCCTTCTTCATTTTGCTGATCCCATACTTTCCCAAACATTGTGCCAGATTTTGTGGGATGAAGTTTTGCCATCTTCCCTTCTAGACAGTTTTTGCAGGACAGATGTGTTCATGCCTCTGGCAGTCTGTGATATATGTAATAATCTTTACATAACTAGGTATATTACTTAGTACTTTGCGGGGGAGGGGTGTTCTCTTATGTTAATAGTGTTGTGTGTTTTATTTTTAATTCCAGGTGCTAATTACTGATATATAAGAAATTAACATGTGCACATTGACCTTGTGCCCTCCAACTTTGCTTATTAGTCCTTATAATCATGTATCAATTCCAGGAGTCCTGATAAATTTTTGGGGGGGAGGGGTTTGCTTGTGTGTTTATTTGTCTGTGTGTGTTTGTTTTCCATCCATTTGGGGGAGATTTTCAACATAGATAATCATGTCATTTGTGAACAAAGACAGTTTCATTTCTTTTGTCCCGATTTATTTGACTTTGTCTTATTGAATTAGCGAAGATTGCCCACACAGTGTCAAATAAAAGTAATGAGAGGGGTCTTCCTTGAATTATCCTTAATAATAATAATTCAAGGGAGAAAGCATCTAGTTCCTTGTGTTTAAATATATTAGCAACATGGTTGGTTTTTTTTAAAGTTTTTATCTTTAATGAAATGACTTTGGGAAGAATATACATTTCTATGATACCAACATGAGTTTTTGGAGTCAGAGAACTATATCTATTCTGTAATCAGTATGAATTCCAACATCTCGAGCCATTCATTTTTTTTTTTTTTGTTACATGGCAAACAAAATCAAGAACGCAACCATCAAGCAAAAGAAGCTCATAGGTTTAAACAAAACAAATGCCAGGCGCGCATATGAGAACAGCTGCTGCTTCCACGAAGGGTTTCTGGCATAGCCAATGATAAGGTTGCCAAAAACGGTTCCAACACCAGCACCAGGACCAGCCACTCCTACTGCTGCAGCATCTGCACCAATAAATTGGGCAGGAATATCAATGTCTCTGCTCATCGCACTGGTCTGAAACTCCCTTAGGATGAGTGGACACCCAACCGCCTGGGCCCCCTTCAACTCTGCTGCGTGCTCTCCAGCTCTCGCCACTGGTCGATATAACATGGATGCAGAAATTGGTCTGAATACAACTCTGGATCCAGCAGGGATCAGAGTGGGGGTGCAGGCCAGCTCGGTCTTCGTCTTCGGGGAGTCGTGGGTGGAGGACTTGGTCTACAGAGGGTGTGGTGTCCTCTCTGGCTTCCTTGCTTTCCCCGTGGCAGCACCTGCAGCAGACGTAGAAGGACCACGTGGGGCCACAGCAGGTCCTCATACATGTTCTTTATCAAGCTGAGCAAGATTTTCTGTTGAAAGTTGGCTAATGTCTTGTTATGGGCAGTGGTTGGATTCTGACAAATTACCTTCTTCACTTATTAATATGATTGTACGAGTCATTTCTTTACCTTACTGATAACCGTTGTGCTATTTGATTTTTGATTACTGAATCAACTTACCGACCAGAAATAAATCATAGTTGGGAGGAATGTACAACTCTTATTCCTTGTGGAATTAACTTTGTCTAATTTTTTTTTGTAGTTGTGCTCATGGGAACTGTTGGCTATACTTTTCTTTCTTACACTTGTTTTCCTTGCTTCCGTATAAGAAAAAGGCTAGCCTCGCAACTGAATTGAGAAGTTTCTTTCCGTTTTTATTATCTGGAAAAGATTTGAGGAAAGTATATCATTTCACTCTTAATGTTTGGAGGAAATTCCTGGGAAATATTTTGGTCCTGGTGCTTACACTTTGAGAAGACATGATCATTCATTTAATATATTTCTTAATTACAACTGATTATCGATTTTTCCTTTTGTTAGTTTCCAACTTTTACATTTCAAGGAATTGTTTCATTTTAGTTAGGTTATAAAATTTGTGTTAATATTATTTTTTATTGATTTTTATGTCCATGAAGTTAACAGCGATAGATCCTCTAGCATGTCTGGATTTCATAATTTGTATTTTATCTTTTTTCTTGGCTAATTTAGCTAGAGTTTTATCAATTCCATTGATAACAAATATAAGCTTTTTTTCATTAAATTTTCTCTCTTACTTTCTGATTTTATATTCTTTGTGTTTTGCTCCAATTTTGATTACTTATTCTCTTATGTTTACCTTAGTTGTGTATATTACTTTTCTCTTGTTTGTGACAGTAAAGACTTTGCATTTTTCTTATTTTCCCATATGTAATACATACATTTAAGAGTACAAATGACTTCTAATCACACTTTTCCTGTATCTCACAATTTTTTTTATAAATTACATTTTCACTTTTACTCAATTTAAAATATTTTTAATTATCCGACACTTCTTTGATCCATGTGTTATTTACCGTGTAATTGTTTGAGCTCTAGATATTTGGGAAATTTTCAGCCACCTTTCTGTTAGTGAATTATAGAGTTTACCTCCATCAGGGGCTAAGGACCTCTGCTGGTGTAGTGGGCTACTATTCACTGAGCTGCTAATCATAAGGTCTGCTGTTTGAAACCACCAGTCACCTCAAAGGAAAACAGATGAGGCTTTCTACTCCCATCTAGATTTAAAGCTCTTAACACCCAGGATCAATTCTGTCCTGTTCTACAAGGTCACTATAATTTCTTTCACCAATTGTCTGTCAGTTTGTCACACTCTGGTGGCTTGTGTGGTTCTGGAATGCTTAAGGCTACGTCACTGGTATTTTAAATACTGGCAGGTCATCCAAAGTGAAGAGGTTTCAACCTAGTTTTCAGACTGAGAACAATCTACGACAGAAAAATAAGCTGTCCATTTCAGAAAAATTAGCCACTGAAACCCCCATGTATAACATCGAAACATTTTCAGTCACTGAAAACCTAATGAATAGAAGCAGAACATTGTCAGACCTAGTGCCAGAAAGTGAGTGCCCCAGATCAGAAGGCACTGAAAAAAATGGCTGAAGAAGAGTTACCTTCTGAAAGTAGACTCGACCACAATGATGCAAATAGAATAAAGCCATCAACAATAAAGTCTGTGGGACTTTCATTTCCTGATGGTGCATGAGTCAAAATGAGAAGAAATAATTGCAAAAAATTTATGAGTAATCAGAACTTTGAAGGTACAAAGAATGAATCTATGAACATTGGAAATCATTAAAAATGAATGCAACACATAGAATTTTATATTCTAGGTATTAGTGAGCTGAAATGGACTGTATTAACAATTTGAATCAGAAAACCATATGGCTTACTAAGAAGAAATTATACAATCAGCATTGTATTCTTCTTCAAAAAGTGGCATCTCAAAACATGTCTTGAAATTCAATGCTGACCAACATAGGATAGTGTCTTTCCACAAGCAAGGCAATCCAAGCAATACAACTATTATTCAAATTTACACATCAACTACTAAAGCTAGTGGTGCAGAAATTGAAAAATTCTACCAATGTCTTCAGTATGAAATTAATCAAACATGAACTCAAGATGCATTGATAATTATTAGCACTTAGAATGCAAAAGTTGGAAAACAGGAGGAAAGAACAGTCATTGGAAAATGTCATCTGGGTGATAGAAACAAAACTGGAGAATGCATAATAGAACTTTGGAAAACCAAGGGCTTGTTCACAGAAAATACCTTTTTTCAGCAATAAAATCATGACTGTACAAATACACTTCTCCATAAGAAATATAAGAAATCAAATTAACTACATTTGTGGAAGGAGACAATATGGAAGTTCAATACCAGGAGCTAAAATCAGGCCAGGGGCCGACTAGGATTGCTCATATGAAGCTGAAGAAGACAGAAATATATTTAGCAGTTAGCTGAAAGGTCGCAGTCTATCTACCCAGGTCATCAGAAGAAAGGCCTGAAACCGACTAAAAGCCCAGCAGTTGGGGCTGAGCCCTGGTGGGTGGCATTGTGGTTGAGTGCAGGACTGCAGCTCACTGGCTTGGTGGTTCAAATTCAGCAGCAACTAGGCTGGGTAGCTCCCACGACCACCAGGGAGCAGTGAGACCCCCCTTCCCCCCACAAAAAAAAGCCCAGCAGTTGAAACCTATATCTAACATAGTTTGGCTGGGACACTCCGGAGGTCATCATGGGTCAGAATGTTCATGATTAACTGGTTAAAACTATTGTTTCAGAATGGTTTTTACCTGCTCTGGAATAGAGAAGGCGACGATCCTCTTATCTCCCTTGTGAGTATCTGTTGGGTCTCCTGGAAGTAAAATTCATGAAAATGTTAGGCTTCCCCTAGGTGTAGGCCAGCAGCTTTTAATTCTCCCTCTAGCCCACACTGAGTCCTTGGCTCTCTGTGACGTAAATGAGTCAGAATCCACTTGATGGCCTGAGATCCAGTACTTTTGAGATTTAGAATTGGTTCTAGCAATGAACTTCTGCTCCTGGCCTTCTGCTTCCAGTAAATGGTGATACTAAGAATGTCCGCTTACCTCTCCAGTTTGAGGGACAGCAAATTGCCTTGTGATCTTAGCACATTCTGACAGAGCTACCAAAAGTCATTTGTCAATTTGTTCTTCATTTTTGTGAACCAGGCAACATTCAAATTCTACATGTTTAAGTGGGAACCAAACACGCTACTTTTTAAAAAATAATTTTATTGGAAACTTATACAATTCTTATCACAATCAATATATACATCTACTGTATGCAAACCACATGTGTACATTTGTGGCCATCATCATTCTCAAAGCTTTTTAAAGGTTTAATAACTATCTAACTCATATTCAGTACTTTTCACCGATCTGATGCTAAGGATTATTAATTGAGAAGTCTTTGTGACTAATATCTTGATTTTATTCCTGCCTCAGTTGCCATGACTTATAGTTTGTTTTCATGGCTTTCCTAAATATAGCCAAATAACATGCTAATTACTAAGCACTAAAAGACATTTACCCTGAAAACCATAGCTTTTACTCAATGAAATAGTTGGGGAGTACTGAGTACTAATTATATTCCCAGTACTATACAGGTACTATATAAAGAAATCGTGACACAGAGACAAGTCATTAACAATAACAAACACTTAACAAGGTAAAAAAAACCAAATAACTTGTTGATAAACTTTATAAGTAATATAGAATTTCTGTTCAGATGAGATGCATTACTGAGGATTGGAATGGGCCTCAAGCGTCACAGAGGATATTTATGTTCTAAAGTAGAAATGGAGTGCAATACTAAAGACTATAAAGACATATGATTTTGCATTGGTGTGTGTTTTAAATGAACTGGTATGTTTATGAAGAGTAGAAATATCACACGTGGATTCTTTCAATTATTTTTGTTACAATAAGTATTGTCCTTATTATACATTCAAATATATGTGTGTTATATATAAAACTACAATAGTGTGTGTGTGTATATATATATATATATATATATATAATCATAGAGCTGTGGTGATTTAGTGGGATACACAGTAGACCACTAACCACAAGATCAACAGTTTGAAATCACCAGCCTCTCCAAGGGAAAAAGCTGAGGCTTTGTACACCTATAAAGATTTATAGTCTTGGAATTACAGAATTTTTGCAAGGATAGGTCATCATCAAAATACTCCTAAGCAGTAACTCCTGGAAGGTAGTAGCATTATTGTTTAATATGGAAAGCTTTCATATGCTGATTCTGGAAATAATTCACAAAATGTAGCATGATAATGGGAGATCAGGAAAAAATATACCTCAATAATATACAAAGTACAGCAGCAACTGTGTATAGTCAATTGCTCTCAAAGCACTAAAATATATGACACTTTATTAGACTCTCTAATAGAGAAAATCATTTAGACTTTTGCAAAAGGCCTGAAAAGATACCATTAGTTCCCAGAAGCTTCAATTGAACAGTTACAGGAAAAAAAAATTAGCAGAGCCTTTATTTATTGAAAATAAAAAGGAAGAATATAAACATACTTATTGACTTTGAAACGATTAAACTGGGTGACAAACGATGACTCTGGTCTACTGCCAACTGTAAAAACTGTTTTTCAGCCAAAGATATCTATTAATCCCTGTGTCAAATCTAATATTAATATTCTTTTAGCTCTCTAAACCCATGGCATTCGAGAAAATTAATTCAAATATCAAGTCACATCTCGCTTGACTATTTTAAAGATATATTGCAATATATCTGCTACAAACTCTTATTGAATAATAAAAATGTATTCACTTTCTAGGAGATACCAATTTTCTCCCTAAAGTCAAGATAAAACCAAAACCCAAACTCACTCCCATCAAGCAGATATCAACTCATAGTGATGTTGCAGAGCCAGGATAGAACTTCCCCTATGGATGTCCAACTGCAGCTTTTTTCCCCTTTTTTCGGCATCACAGCCCTGGTGGGATCAGGAAGCCCAGCCTTGCTCCTGGAGAGCTGCTGCTGGATTTGAACTGTCAACACTGTGGGCCGCAGTCCTGCACACAACCACTACACCACCAGGGCTCAGTCTGCCTGCAGCTTTTAATGTGGGGAGAAAGTCCGATCTTTCTCTCCAGGAGCAGCATGTGGTTTTTAGCTGTTGATCTTGGGGTGGACTGTCCAACTCATAACCCCTACACCTGCAGGATGCAAAAAGAACAGGATAAGAACAACTATTTTTCTTCTGTTTTTGTTTCTGAAATGGAGAGTTGTGCACCATGCCTACTGTGTCAATTATGAAGTGTGGTATTTATTAAGCTTTAAAAAAATCTTCCCAATTATCAGAATTCACAACTAAATTTTAATTCTTCTAGATAGTAAAACTACAGGAAAATAGTTAACTCAATGAGAATGAAAACTAATGCTATGAAGAAGAAATTAATCAACAAAATAATGCCCAAGCTCTATTTTGAATAAGGATTGACATTTTAAATCAAAGTAAAAGTGAAATACAAGCTCTCCAAATCAGTATATTTATAACACTGTTGGATATTAAAAAATGTTAAGGGAAAACTGTGTGGCATAGACAGACATTATATTGATTATTTTATTAATTTTAAGTTAGTTAGAATTGAAATGATGGACATTTTATCTAAAATAAATAAGAATATATAATTTATTGTGAGATATATAAGACCTTAAAGGATAAATAGAAAAACATTTGAGTTACACAAATTAACTAATGCAACGTAATTAACTCTCTTGTGGGACTCTGCTAACCCCACCAAGAACAGACTATGGAGAAGAAGCAGGGCATCCACTTTATGAGAGATTAGCCCCAAAGAACCTTCTGATTAGAAGCAAAACTTGACAGTCCAGGAAGATGAGCCCCTCTGGTTGGAGGCATATAGAAAACTTGCCATGTCCAAGACCACATCTAGAAAGGAGAAAGATGAGTCTTTATTAAAGTCTCTTATTAAAAGCCCAATTATTTTCACATGGTAAAAAGAGACAAAGGACAATATTCATAGGGAGAAAAAATAGCTCCTGTATTTCTAATGACTTGATGCTTGAAAAAGACTTTTTCTTTTTTTTTGGTTGGGGGGGGTGGGGGCATCACTGCCTCTGGTGGTCGTGGGCACTACCCAGTGCTGCTCCTGAAAACCGCCGCTGGATTTGAACCGCTAAGCTCGCGGCTGCAGTCCCACACTCAACCACCTAGGCCACGGGGGCTCAGCCCGTTTTTCTTTAAAAAAAAAAAAAAAGACAGCAATTTAATTGTGATTGATTGAGTACTTATATAAACTAGATTGCATAAGAAAATAAGCCTGTATGATCATTTTATTTTCTGCAATTCCCTCACTCAGGAGTCTCTCTTTCTCTCCTTTCCCCAGGACTGTCATCAAAAGTCACAAGTCCCTGGTCAAAATGCAACCATTGTTTCTCAGTACCTCAGGTTTGGAGAAAAACACCAGGAAGAGGTTTCAACCAGTTCTTTATTATTTTCAACTATTTCCATCCTCCGCAAGCCAATAATTTTCAGGCAGAGACCACACTCTTGGGTAACATTTAGTTCTTCTTGTGTGTATTCATCTAGAAGTCTGGGTACTCTTGGTGACTGGGGAAGCTCTTCCACTATATTTTGCAAAATATCTTCTGAAATTTCCTCATCTGGAAAAAGATGCAACCTTAGCATCATAGTCCTTCTGTGAAGGTTTTGAGGGCAGCATGCCATAAGTACCATATTTGTCAGACCATAAGACACACTTCCCCCCCCCCAAAGTGGAGGGAAAATGAGGGTGCATTTTATGACATGAAGGTGTGGTACCCTGAAACATTTTAGTTTACTGGTAGTTTGGTTCAGAATATTTTTTCTTGTTTTCCTGCTCTAAAAACTGGGTGCATCTTATGGTCTGGTACATCTTATGGTCCAAAAAATACAGTTGTTGGTTTCTTGATTGCTATTGGAGCCTTCTGGATCCAGGGTGACAGGAATATAGTTTTTGTTCCCATTTGTTTCTCCCAAAATGTGCTGCTCATATTCATCATGACAACAGGATCCCTGCAGCCACCTCGCAGTTGATCGCACACAGACTTATGCAATCCTTGAAGCTGTATTGACACCAGCGCAGCAGCTTTGCCAATAGAGCTGCACTTTCCCAACTAAGAGACGCCATATTGAGGAAGAATGGCCCATTGCTGAGCCCTTGAAAAAGCTCGACATGTTTTCCCATGGGCAGCACTGACCTTCACTAGAATAGGTTTTATTGGAAACCTAACTTCCTCATTTTATATTTAAATCCAGTTACCCTCTTTCCTAAATGGTGAACTACAACTGTTAAGAAGAATCTTTACTGTCCTAAATCAAATTCCTCTTCTCTGGCTTAAATTTTTTAAAAAATTTCCAACATTGCATAGAACATTGAAAAGAGCACTTAGTAGTGTCCTTTCAATGGGTAATCACATCTAAACTATTTCAAATTTGAACATGCATTCATATGGATTCAAAATTCATGTTAGATGTAAAGTGTTTGATGCATTTCTAAACACAAAAGTTTGATAAAGTATTAATAAATAATATTAAAAGGAATTCAATGCAAATCTACTACTAAACATAACCCTTAATTTGTCAAACTTACTTTTTAAAATCAGTACACTCTACTTTCCTAGAGACTGTTATAGACACTGAGCTTATATGTTTTACAAAAAAAAATTTCAGAAGTAAACCTAATTGAGGGAAAATTTTGGTCAAATAATGTAGGTTTTACTTTTCTTGTGGGGAATAAAATTCATTGTTCTATTTTTCTTTAAAGTTTATGCTAAGATTCTCTGTGGCACTGGAGAGCATCTTTTTAAAAATTAGGCACAAAGAGAACATTCTACCCAACACAGGAACACGGTATACATTCTTCACTGGTGCATATAGAAAAGAAGGTATATAAAGCTTCTGTACAGCACATCTAAAGAAAAATTTAAAGACTGAAATTATGCAGAGGATTTTCCAACACATTGTAGTAAGATTAAAGGAAATAAAATGGAGAGTCAAGAAATATGTGGAAATTAATTAATATAATACTAAGCAGCAATCGAGTCAAGAAGGAAATCACAAGAAACAATTGGACAACTTAGCATTAAATGAAAATAAACACGGGGCTGAGCCCTGGCGGCATAGTGGTTGAGTGCGGGACTGCGGCCCACAGGCTTGGTGGTTCAAATTCAGCAGCAGCTCTCTAGGAGCAAGGCTGGGTAGCTCCCACAACCACCAGAGGGCAGTGATACCCCCCAAAAAATAAAAAATAAAAGCGCAACAAAAAAACTTGTGGTACTCAGTGAAGCAGCGCTCGGAGGGAAATTAAAAGCAGACACTAACACTTAAAATCATGAAAAATTTAAAACCAGCAACCTAATTTTACAACTTAAGGAACTAGAAAAAAAGCAAAACAAGCCCAAAATTCCCAGAAGGCTCAAGATAATGACAATTATAGCAGAGATCATCGAAATAGACCATAGGAAAACAATAGAAAGAATGAGTGAAATCAGTGGCAGACCTCTAGCTAGACTAACAAAGAAAACAAAGAAGATGAAAGTATATGAGGTCCGAAATAGCAACAGGGACATTTCACAGGTCTTACAGAAAGAGAAAGAATCATAAGGAAATAATAGGGTGACTGTACAACAGACTAGTTCTTCTGGATGAAATGGGAAGATTCCTGGAAACACAAAACTTCCGATGCAGACTATCAGTAAACCTTTAACAAGAGATTGACTCAGTCAACTTAAAGCTCCAAAAGGGGAAAAAATGTTTAAGTCAAATTACCTCCCTGGAGAACTCTAAAAAGCATTTAAAGAAAAGGGACTTAATCTTTCTTAAGCTTTCACACAAAAGTTAAGAGGTTGAAACACTTCCCAACTGAGTCTTTGAGGTTAGCATTATTCGATACCAACAACAGACCAAGATACTTGGGGAAGGAGAAGAAAAGCACAAAAAGACAGACCAATATTCATTATGAATGTAGGTGCAAAGGTCCTTTAAAAAACACTAGCAGCCCCAACCCAAAAGCATACTAAAAGGATTGTACACTATGATTATGGTATTTATTCCAGGAATGCAATAGCAGTTCAGGGTTAGAAAGTTAGACAACTTAATACACCACATTCATAGAACAAAGACAAAGAACTACACAGCATCTCAATCAATGTAGAAAAAACATTTGACAAAATCCAACACCCTAAGATAACAAGTACTGGAAGATCTCCTTGGCAATGAGAGGGGTTTTCACCAGGAGCAATCCCCTGCAGGCCCGTCCATTTACCAGCAGCACAACTGACAAATGTGTACCATTACCCTCTGCACCCCCTCCCTGCAGCCCCCCACACAGCCAATTTTTCTCAGTCCCAGAGGCGACCAGCTTGGAGCAATCATTCTCAGTATCCAGCCAACATTTGCAGCATT
>PVJH01019493.1:0-42634 GCA_004026705.1 Nesogale talazaci
CCAGGCCGAGGCCTCCTGCTTTCCCTTCCCTCCTGCACAGCCAGCCTTTCTCCTTTGCAGACTCCCAAGCACCTTGGCCCGTGTCCCTTGATTATCCCATTTCACAGATGCTGTTTTGTTTCCACCCATGGCTGGCTCTGCCAATACCCCCAACAGACCCACAAATTCCAGATGCTGAGAGAAAAGCCCTTGATTCAGGCTGAATGCAGGGATGATAGTCGCTAAAATGCAGATGGCACATTAGGTACCTGTGGGAAGCTTGTGTACTGGGTTGGAAATGCACAAAAACAAAATCTCTTGGCAAAAATGGGTTCCTGACAGAGGAAAGGCAGGAAGGAGGGGAGACACAAGAAGGCCGTAGGTCACAGTGGGTGCCTTCCTGGAGCAGAATTCTCTAGCCCTGTACCCACTGGGAACCCTGGTAAGGAGGAAGTGGCTGCCCACTGCCCAGGGTGGAGGGAGTGGCTAGGCTCTTGTGGCAGAAGAGAGACTTATCTGGAAGACTGGGAGAGGGAGAACTGGGAGACAAAGCTGCCAGGAAAGTCCCGGCATCTTGGAAAAAAGAGTTACAATCCACAGGGTGTCTAATTACCTTTGTGTGGGCTGGTTGTGCAGGTTAAATAGGCCTGATCCTGCAAGGAATGCACAGAGTCAATGGGAGTTTTGAGGGCAGAACAAATGCACTTAGGAGAACTGCGAGCTCTGCAGTAAAGCTTGGGAGAGGCTGAGCCGAAGGATGTTACAGGACACCACAAAGTGCCTAGCAGGTTCTGAAGCCAGGGGCCAACCTGCAAATCCTGTTCACAAAGACTAGCACCTTCACAGTCGGGTAGAAATCATGACCCCAGGGAAGCCCATAGGGCCTGTGTGGGTCCCAGGAAGCTCTCTGAAGGATAATTGTATTTCTACACAAATCCGGCCATTGGGTACAGCCTGGTTTCCAGTGTTCCCATGGCCTCTGAGATCAGAATTGTTCAGGAAGACTTCAGATGTCATCTAGGCTTATGCTTTCATATTGTGGCTAAGAACGCTATAGCCCAGAGAGACCTCAGCTCTGGTCACACAATCAGTTGGAGGCTGTCGGGCTCCTAGCCCACTGGTTTTTTTTTTTTCAGTCCTTTGTATTATAGATGGGCTGAATTTCCTTCAGCCCATCAACTTCCATGAGAAATACTTATGAGATGCCCCTGGTAAATTCTCCACACACATGCATATTCTCACCAAGGTTACTTACCCTTTGGGTAGGTTCCTAACACCCTGAAAGATAGACTTAGAAAATATATATATATATGTATATATATATATATACATATATATATATCCCCAAATGGAAAAAAGCTCTGAAACTGCTGTCCTTGGAAAAGCAGTTTCACTTGAATCTCATTTTTTGTGATCAAGACAATGCTCATTTGTGTTTTTTGTTTTATGTGAAAACAAAAACATAGTGCATTTGGAGTTCATTCCTCCAGGTCAGACTGTTAATTAGTTTTCTATTTAGAGGGCCTGAAAAGATTGTGTAACAGTGTGCACCAAAAGAAGAAAACAACAACAAAACAAAGCAAACAAATAAACAAACAAAAAAACCCACCAGTGCAACAAAGAAGGCCTGATTGGTGGCAGACGGGGCACTGGTTTTGCCACCACCACAAGGCACCTGCTCATGCGGCCATCTCAGTGCACTGGTGTTTGGCTCCAAACCAGGATGCCTCTCTTGCCCCCTGCTTCTGACTCACCTGACCTTGCTCTTTGTGACTTCTTTTTGCTTCTGTGAATGAAGAGGGACATGCAAGGACAGTGATTTGATGATGTAGAAGAGATAAAGAAAAAAAAACCCAGAGGGAAGTGCTGTCAGCCATCCATACCGATGAGTTTGAAAAAATGTTTCCAAGAATGGAATTGCAGATTTGACAAATATATTAAGTGTCATGGAGAGTACCTTGAAGGCAGTAAGGTTGTTTTGTGTGTGTGTGTGTGTGTGTGTGTGTGTATAATGAAATACGTAGCTTTGAAAAAGAAATTTGCTTTTTTTTTGTTACTCCCCTCACCGTGTGTGTGTGTGTGTGTGTGTGTGTGTGTGTGTGTGTGATAATCTCAAAGCCCTGATGGAACAGATTCTCTTGGTAAGGAACAGATTCCTGCTCAGCAGACACTAGGGCAAGGTTGCTTCTGTTAATGCCACAGATATTTTACCTCTGACGTCATTTGTTACGGCCACCTTGATCCCAGTGCAGGAGGAACCTGTCCATGTATGTCAGAGCAGAACTACCCTCTGTTTCCTGTGGCTCATTTTGAGGAAGGGGTCCACCAGGCCTTTCTTAGGAGGTACCAGGAAGTGAATGAGAATGACGAACCTTTCAATTGGCAGCCATGGAGTGACTGCTTGCACCCAGAGCTTCTAGCACCCATCACATCTCAGGTGATTGCTATGGTTTCTGGAGGGGCCCCAAAGAGACAAGGGGAACAAGTACCGGCCCCACAACAACAACAGGACAGATGCATGTTCAACACAAAATGACTTGACATCCCCTCGTTGACTAAGTTTCATCCATTGTAGAGAGGGGGCGGGAGGGAGAAATTTGTTCCAGGAGGGTTGGGAAGTAGTTATTTTTGCTACAAATTAGTCAGATCTTATAATGTCAGATTTGGCTCATAAAAGTTGCAGTAGAATCACACACACACACACACACACAAACACATACTTCAATAAGGACAAAAATAAAAGCGAGCAAGGGGTTGAAATGAGAAATTAGAAGCCTAAGAGGTGACTAGAAGCTAATGTGAGGATGAAGAAATGCTCACTGGGTGTGCTCTATACTTATGGAGAACCTGAGTCAACTCCATGCCAAGGGTTTGTGCAATGGAGCCCAAGCTTACTGCATGAGAGGGGAGGTTGTTGGACGTAAGGATTGACTGCTTCATACTCAGGATGAGAGAGCCCAGGCCTCCAGCCAGGGAGAAATCCTTTGTTTGTGAGACCTTTCCTCTCATCTTCTTTATCAGAAAACGGCTCTCTTGTGCATTTTTAGGTCTTATAGCCCCTCAGTTCCCACTCTATGCCTCCCCTTCCAACCTCTGTCTCAAAGGCATCAGAAGCTTCTGAGTTTTGAGGGCAATGAGGGCTGGCCACCCAGGGTGTGATGTCAATGAACTCTGTCTAGTTGGCACCTCCCTTCCTACGTCATCAGCACAGGGTGAGTTCCTTCTTGGAACAAGTGGTTCATGTGCCCAGCTGCTAACTGGATGGTATAGTCTGCCGAGAGGCACCTGGGAGGAAAGGCCTAGCAACCCACTGTTGAAAGGCAACCCTTGAGAATTCTGTGGAGCTCAGACTACTCGAGCCACCTCATAAAGACTTATCTTCTTGAAAACCCAAAGGGGCCCTGTGAATCAGCATTGAATTGGTGGCAATGAGTTTTTATTTTGAGTGCAAAAGGGAAATCGAGGGACCCATGGTGAAATAAATTATTGATAACTTCATCATGGCAACAGCAGTAGGAATTGTTCAACCAAGAGTGGGGGGTGGGGGGGGAGTCCTTCTCAGTGGTGGGTCTTACGTAGCTGCCCAGGTCACATACCCAGAGACTGGACCGGGCAATGATGGGATAATCATGAGCACTTTCTAGAAGTTTCTCTGGGAGAGGTTATCATCATGTCCTAGGTGGGGCCAGCATCTTGATGTCTTAGGAAGAGAAAGGCTCAGGTTGCTTTCCTGCGCTGGGCCCCCCTGGCCTCCTGCTGCTCTGATGAAGACATGCTAAGCTAACTGGAAACTGGATAAAGTACACGCTGGGCCCTGTCGGCCCTGGTCTGGTTTTTCCTGGCAGCAAGAGGCTGACTTTCACTTGATGGGGAAGCGGGAAGTTCACCGCATGGGCAGACGGTCTGCGAATGTGCGCTAACCAGCATTCCCTGGAATGCACCTTGGTAAACCCAACCACTTTTAATGTACCTGATGGAGTGAAAATACATGAGGCAGACAGAGTCACATGGCTCAATTGTATCAACTTACCTTGACCGGAGCCCCCAAACAAGGGCAGGGCTCAGAATGGAAAGCAGCCCTGAGGACTTCAGGCTGAGGGCAGCCAGCAATGGGCTCCCCCCAGGACAGCCAGGATGTTGGCGGCCATGCACAGTAGGGACAGACCTGCTCCAGGAAAAAGTGGCAAGGGGTTCCGGAGGTCCCAGTCCTGCAGGGTCTAGAAGGAGGACATCCATTCGACTGGGTTAAGTTTATCCTTTCAGCTGTAGCACCTTGGTCTCATTCTGAGTGAAGTGGGGAAAATCACCCACTTCCTGCCTGCCTGAGTTGGGGGTAGAGGGTGGAGATTAAGAATGGCTGTATGAAAACGCGAGGCTCACCGCTCTGGCACAGGTCAGCAGCGTTGTGTCCTTTACTGATTGCACCCTCCTCCCGGAGTTCAAAATCCCAGCTTCGGACACACACTTCTGTTGATCAACTTCAGTGTTCTGGTATCAGACATTGAGATCTGGGAAAGACCCACCAATCTCCTTTTAGCACTGTTGCCATAATGGTTACAAGTTGGACTCCTAGCTACAAGTTCATCAGTTCAAAACCACCGGTGGCTCCTCAGCAGACAGACAGAGCTTTCTACCCCGTTAAGAGATAGTCTTGGAAAATCACAGGGGCATCTCTACTCTGTCCTTCACAGTTGCTGTGAGTCCTGTTATAACACCAGAACCTCATGGCTCTGTATTAAGAGACACCGGGATCCGTTGCCTGTACTTCGAATCCTGCAGCTAAAGCCCCACAGAATCAGTAAGTCCGCTCCATACAAGCTCTATAACAGATACTCGGCAGGAAATGCAATGATATTTTAAAGTTTCTGCTCAGTCTCCATGATTGGATGATGTTGACAGTGATCCCAATTCTGCCATCTCCCCCTGCCTCCCACCACTGTTACACACATTTTTGCATGTGCTTCCTGGGGTGACTGCATAGTTCATGGTTTCCCAGCAGCTGTGGATGCATTTCCCAACATGTTTCTACTACATGTTCTGTTAGCCAGTGCTGTAAACCCCAGACCTGGGCTGGGCTACTCACATAGCAGGCTTCTCCCCTGGCCCCCATGGATGGCCTGGTCACTGCCTCTGAGTTGATTCTGACTCATAGCCACCCCATAGGACAGAGCACAGCTGCTCCTGTGGCTTTGGGAGACAATAACTCTTCATGGGGATAGAAAGCCTCTTCTTTCTTCCAGGGAATGGTTGGTGGTTTTTGAACTGCCAACCTCCTGGTTAGCAGCTTGACCCATAAGCATGAGGCCAACTAAGTTCCCATGGATGGCCCAACACAAGCCCATTTTTTTCTTTCTCAGAATTTCCCCCAACAAACTGGGAGAAGGCTGTTGAGTGTGTGATGATGACTGCCAGTCCAGAAGGACCTGAAACTGTTTTCCTGTTGCCTTGCACCTCTAGACAGGAGAGGGAGATGGAGAGATTACAGAACACCCCATGTGGGTCTAGTCAAGTTCACTCTGTTCTTTCTAAAGTTGGATACTTGGACCCATCCACCACTCTCCTTTGTGCCCTTGAACAATGTGGTTTGGTTTCTGGGACTGTCCTTGCCTGACCGAGTGGGATGGTAGTTAAGAAGTGGTCGATATCAACTGCTCTCGCAAGGACATTCCTGTGAGGAGGAAAGAAAGAAGCAGAGCATTCATAAGGTGGCAAGCTCAAGGAAAGCCAGGCATTTCACACTAGAGACTAGCTGCCAAGTTATCACTCCCTCTCTTCACCGACAGGCAGAAAGGAGGAGATTGTCATCTCAAGAAAGGGAGGTTAACCAAGGGATCAAGGGTCCAGGAGAAATGCAGTAGAGAGCACCTGAAGCAGCGGAGTTCAGGAAGGACAGACACCCGAGAGCCTAATAAAGGAGACGGTGATAACTGAAAATAATTGAGAGAGAGGTGTGGAAGCTCACAATGTTCTCTGCAAAAGAGGAGTTGAAGGATTAAACCACTGCTTCAACAAGAGAAGGGTCTACCAGCCACTCACCAGGCTCTCCATGTTTTGGTGCTCTCCCAGCAAGGGCGAGGGTAGTATGGCAGCGACAGGTTATGGAAATGACAACACCATTGGGGTTGTATATTGTAGTTGATGCGTTGATGTGGAGTCGACTGTCATATCCTAACCACTCTTCCACAGCAAGGGCAGCTGTTGAGGCTGTGGCACATGGGTCTGGAGAGAAGGGAGGCGCTGCTAAGTCAGTGAACCTGATAGAAGAGAGGGAAATCAGAGGACTCTGCACCATCATTCATAGTTTAGCCAACTATGGTTGCTGGCTTCCAAGTGAAAATTTTATATACTGTCCTGATCCCACTGGGATGGTGGCCAGTAATTGTCCTGAATTGCCATATCCCTTCATTATTCTTTGGTCTCTAAGAGAGCAGAAGGAGAAGAACTCTGTAAGGAAACACTCCTTTCATAGCAGCTCTCTCCTGCCTGAAGAAAGCAACTCCTCCCCACCTTTGTCTTTATTTTGGCCTTTGTATATCTAGATGAGGCAGCATAAAATGTAGGGGTTAAGAATTCTTGCTGACAGGTAGGTAAACCTGAGTTTGAATCCCACCGGTACCTCTGATGGTCTTGCATGACTTTAATGTAGCTACTTTGCCTCCTTATTCTTCCATTTCTCATCTATAACGAGGGATCTTAGAAATACTGATTTCATCTGTTCCTAAGCGACCCCCCCCCCAAAAAAAAACCACTGTCATCATGTTGATACCAATTTATACAGACCCTAGATAGGGTTTCTGAGATTTCAGACTTTGCAGGATCAGACAGCCTCATCTTTCATCCTAGGAACAGTTAAAAACAAGTAAAACTCGGTGCCATTAAGTCTGTGTTGCCTGTTAGTGACCCTATGGGAGAGAGTAGAATTGTCCCTGTGGGTTTCTGAGACTGTAGCTCTTATGGGAGGAGAAGGCCTCTTCTTTCTCCCACAGAGAATCTGGTGGTTCTCAACTTCTGACCTTGCCGTCCAAACTGCTAGCCTAGTCATTAGCAGCTCAACACCTAACCCACAGCACTACCAGAGCTCCTTACTCAATCCATTATGAGTGTGAAATGAAGTAATACTTGTAAAGCGCTTAAAATACAATGCATACTAGGTGTTCTCAGACCCAATTTCAATTGGATAGCTAGTGAAGACATTTGGAACTTGACACCTTCTAAGGTAATGATTTTTTTAAAAGCCTATCACAAGATGACAATATGCTTTGAACATTTCCTAATATCATGAACCAGGGAGATGCATTTCAAGCTCAAAATTGACCACTAGCATGTTGATTCTAACTCACAGTGAGCCCATAGCGCAGAAGAGAACTGCCCCTGTGGGTGTCTATGGCTGTCATATTTCACAGGAGTAGAAAGCCTCACCTTTCTCTGGGACAGCCGCTACAGGCGTCAAATTGCTGACCGAACAATTAGCAGCCCAACGTGTAGCCCATAGAGCCACCAGGGCTCCTGGTCAATTTCAAGTTCCTGTTAGTTTTTTTTATTTTGAATCCAGTGTCCTGTCCCAGGGTAAACCGCCACATCAAGGCTAGCTAGGTTTTAGCACATGCACAATCTAATCGATTGATAGTGTTCTCCTGGGTCATGATGGTGAGGTTTCTCTAGGCAAATTGAAAGGCGTGCTCCGATTGATTAGTGATGTCTGCCGTGGACATGGTTTACATCTGACTGAATCTGTTTCCTGTCTATGTTGACTCTGCAATCATCCCCGAGGTCACAGGTTACATATGTGGTAGGTAGCCACCATGGTAGGAAACTTTCAGACTTGTCGATGTTCATAGAGAAGGCACTTGCTTTTATTTGGAGTCCAGAGAAGCAGTTGTCACTAAACCTCAGGTCCTGAAACGGGGTAGCTATAAAAAGAAAGGCATTGCATTCCGAAGTCTTAGAGGTGGATAATGACAGTGCAGTGTGCATGTGTAAATCTAGAGCCGCCAGCTGTGACAAGTTTAAGGCCGTCTGCCTGATTTTGGGGACACTGTTCGCATTGTTAAAAAAAAAAAAAAGAGTTCCAACCAACTGGTTGCTGATGGTGGTACTTGCCTGGTTTCTTGCTTCTCCCTGTTCTTCCTCTCCAGAGCTCACCTGCACCTCAGTGGGTAGTACCCCAAATCCCGAGCCCAATCCTTCCTGCTGTCAGCAAGGATTGTAGAATTCCAGTGGGGATTCTAGGTAACCTGGTAACATCTGCCCTGTTTTCTCAGGCAGCTCTTCTCTGAGCTTGATCTTGTTGCCTAGAGTCCTTGGGGGTTTGTGTCTGCCTTGTTGGTGCCTCAGAACACGGCCCCGTTGTGGCCCTAACTGTCCAGATCTCTAAGATAATATCTCCACTGGACTACATCTTCACCTCTCAGGAAGTCCTGTTACTGTGTACTTTCCCATGTTCCTGGATCACAGCCTGCATCTTCGTAATGGTCTTTTTCATTTCCACAGCAGTGGAATGGACACTGGGGATAATAATGGCTTTGAAAACAGGCAGACGCTAGGTTCCAATGGCAGCTGTGTTAGTCTGGGTGGACTAGAGATACAAATCCATAGACATGCATATGTATATAAGGGAGAGGCTTATATACAAGAGGAATGGAACATTGAGAAAATATCCTAACCCAGTCCAGTCTAAGCTCACAAATCTGATATTAGCCCAGATATCTGATATCAATCTATAAAGTCATCTTCAGATTTATGAGGCACATGCAATGACATCAAATGCAGGGCAATCACAGGTCAGTGGGTAAGAAAGTCTTTGTATCCAGGGGCATTGTGAGCGTCTCTGTCCTGACAGAGTCTCTCTGTGGCTTCTCAAGCGTCTCAGAACTGGCAGGAGTCTCTAAGTGGCTTTTATGGCTTCAGAGGTCTGGTTCCATCAGGGTAAACACATGTGGCTTCTCCTCCAGGATGTCTCACAGGGAGTCAGCCTTGTGTCTTGTCACAGCATCTCCAAGGGACTGACCGAAATAGTGTATCTGCCTCCAAAAAGGAATTACTGCATTTTCCAGAATTCTCAGGAGATGGCCATGCCCACACAGAGGTCTCATTGGCTATGTCCAGATTGACATGCTAGACTCCACCCCTACATTCTTAATCCTCAAATTGACACCAAATTAGGTGACTACCACAGCAGCTCATCTGTGAGCTTAACTGGGTACAGATGGATGCCTTTTCTCATCTATAAAATGGGGAGATGAATACTGACATGGCCAAAAATGATATCCTGTAGGAGAGTAGACAAGCATGACAAAGACCTGGTAGCTGCAAGAACAAAAACAATGACCTTAACTTTCAGTACTTATAATGTGTGGAAGACCAGGTCAAGGTCATTCTAGTCTCCTCTGTTTCAACTGCCATAAAATCAGTCTTATGCTGCACAGATCCTAGATGAAGAAACTGAGCTCAGCAAGGTAAATAACTTACCAATATCACCCAGTGACTGAAGCACAGAGTTCAGGTTTGAACCAAGATGTTTGTCCCACGTGAAAGCCTGGTCTCTTTTAATCACATGATACTGCCAATGAGCAGCACAGCCATCTTCTGCCTATTTGGATGCATTTCCCCTTGTCCACTAAATTTGGGTTTGTCTTAGACACTCACTATACCCCTTCTGGACAGAAATAATTACAGTTCCCTCTTCACACACCCTTCAGTATGCCCCGTCGTGTTCCAAGGGAACATTTTATGACTGGCTATGTCACAAGATATGACAGCCTCTGGTCTATTATGCCAAACGAATTTGAGTTTGAAAATATTGAATTGGTTTTAGATACAGCCATGGGAGTAATTTTAAAATCTGGGCTCTCAACCAACAAAGTAATTTTCCTTTATTAATGGGAAAATAAACGTCTCCTGTAAAGAGTGGTGCCTTCCTCCCATGACCCTTGTCCTCAGAAATACTGGGCTGGGTGAGTAGAACTTCATGCCAGAAGAAATCAGATGAGACTAGGTAAGTAAGTTGGAGATCCAAAACAGACCCTATGTATGCACCTATGTGGCCCTGTCCTGTGAATTTGCTTTCTGGTCTTTTATGTACTACTGCATGATGGCTTTCTTCTGATTGACTAGGCTAGAGACTTTCAAGAGGGGTAGGGAGGGTTTGTAGTAAGACAATATGTTGTGAGGGTACTTGGTTGGTTGATAGTACCAATTGACCATCAAGGTCATCTAACAAGAAGGGGTAAGGAAAACTCTAATTTTTTGAGCCAAGCGTTGTCCTAAAAGCTTTGTACACATTATCTGATTTAATTATCCAGTAATCCTATAGGGAAAGCATTCCTGTTGTCATTTTTCCAGGCCTGTGGCTCAGAGAAATGAAACCTACCATTTCAGATCAAACAGTAAATGATGGTTCTACCTAGCAAATCTTATCCTAAAGATACTACACCATTCATACCAAGACTCAAATGATGACCAATGAGGGTTAACTCTCAAAATGGGTGTCAGAATTTCTCTCAGATTCAAGACCTATTATATCAGATGCATAATTAGAATCTACCCCAAACTGATGGGACTTTACTGCCAGAGCCTGAAATTGAGAGATGCCGTTTGGTGATTTGCATACAAATAGAACACAATTATTATGACGTATTGTCCATTATGGAATTCAGTTTAGTTTGCATTTTTAGCAGAAACCATAAAAAGTTAGTTAGGAAAGAGTTAGCTTTATCAATTACATTTTCACGAATCCAGTTTTGTTTTTTAAGATTTTGGAATGAATGTGCTGAAGGGGAAAAAATACCCTAGGGCTAAGATATTCAATCAACATCATGGGGATGGGATTGGAGTTTTTGAAAGGTGGAGTCTTTTACTAGTGAAAGTGACAGAAATACTCAACACTCTCTTTGTTTTTGCCTTGGCCACACTGTGCCTTTATTGACAGGGCGAGTGTTTTGGGTGGCCTGGTCTCTCTGGGGCCTCAGCAGATTCCTGAGGCATCCCAGTTCTTCCAGATTTTTTTTCCCCCATGAGCACTTCTGGACTTATGGGGACTTCTCCCTGGGGAAGAGAATGAAATTGAATGAGATTTAGAATTATTCAGACATAGGTCTAAGATCTGACTTTTTTATGACTAAACTATGAATTTGTGAACAATTTTTTTATCCCTGTTTTTTGTTTTGTTTTGTTTTTCCCAGTTCTTTTATTGGGGGCTCTTATAACATTCAATACATCATTTGTATCAAGCATATTTGTACACATATTATGATATTCATTTAGAAATATTTTCCACTTGAACCCTTGGTATAATCTCCTCCTTCTCCCTCCCTCCTTTTTTTAATGAATAATTTTATTGGGAGCTCATACAACTCCCATCACAATCCATATATACCTCAATTGTATGCATCTCCCTCTGTTTTATAGATAACCTCATCACCTGAAATAGATGTTATACACAGGAACTCAAAGGCTTACACTAAGAACCAAATGAGAAAACAAATGCAAAGCCTGCTTACCATAGCTCATGTAAAATCAGTATGCTTGCTAATTTTTTAAATTGTGGTAAGATGAATTTTTAAGTGAATAATTTGATGAATTCAGTCATCTATGCGGTCTCATCCCAGAGTGATAAGTGACATTCAAGAAAACATGGGTTTAACAAACAAAGATTATTAAAAGCAATTCAAACCTTTTCCATGCATTTCTTGAAGAACTCAAAAGAGGATCCCATTCCCAAGCCATCTGGACACTGTGTACCACTCACACCCAAGTCTTTTATTCCCTATAACTGCTCCAACTTCTCCTTATTCAATGTCCCATCTCCAAAGACACTCATTCTTGAAAACCAGTCCACAGGTTGTTTCTCTCCTTCGTTTCCTCACTGTATATTTGTGCTAATTTAACTTCTCTTTCAGTAAATAAAGTTTTTTCCTTGGTTGGACTAGAAAGGGTTGTGAACTAGCAGGAGCCCTGCTGGCTCATTGGTTGTGGGTTAGGCTGATCACCAGTTCAAAACCACTGGCTTCTCCATAGGATGAAGATAAGGCTTTCTAATCCCATAAAGGTTTAGCCTCTGAAACCCACAGTAGCAGTTCTACCTGCCCTATAGAGTCCATGGTATTGGAGTCCAGGGCATGGATTCCATGGTAGTGAGTAAGCAGGGTTTGTGTTACAAGGTACGGAGGGTGGTGGTTGTACGAAAGTTGACACTAGCAGCTTTATTTAGATCACCTAAGGGGAGTCTCCATTACAAGTTCCCTTCTCCAGCCAAGTTGTTTATTTAACTACTATGAAAATGGTTGGTTTGATTTCATATTTTATTCTTGTCCTTTGACCAAGCAAGAGGGTCAGAAGGGCCATGAACTCAGAAGGGGTCAGATCATGACCTCTTGTCTAGAACTTAGGTGTCCTTTTTATCCAGGCACTAATTGTGAGCTTTGTTACCACTATAGGTTTCTGTTTCCTTATCCTTCAATGAGGGACAAGAATAGCTACTGTCTGGGGTTCCTATGGTTTTGCATTGATGATTTGGAGGACCTGAAAGTCCCTTTATTTGAAGATAAAATGACTTAAAAGCTAAACCAAACTCACTGCCATTGCGTCAATGCCAATTCATAGTGCCCCTGTAGTTCAGGATAGAACTGTCCCTATGAATGTATGAGACTATATCTCTCTTGTTTCCTTTCAATGATTATATTGGGGGCTCTTACAGCTATTATAACATTCAGTACATCATTTGTATCAAGCCTATTTGTACACATGTTGCCAGAGACTATAACTCTTTATGAGAGGATAAGTGTCAGCTTTCTCTCATGGAGCTGCCGGGGGTTTCAAACTGCTGGTCTTCCTGTTAGGAGCCCGATGTGTAACCATTATGCCACTGGCGCTCCAAAGCAAGCGAAGGAACATTTAAATCATGTGTCATTAAGCTAGAGTAGTATCTGGTATCTTAATAGTCCATGTGCTTTGTTTTGTTTTTAACAAATATTCCTCATGTACCTATTAGATGCTATAAGCTTTTGTAAGCACATGATGCAGCAGCTGACAGGGCAGGTAAGATGCCTGCTTTCATAGGACCTTACATGCAAGGGGACGTTGAATCTGTAGAAATGTTAGTGAGTCAAAAAATGAGGTGGTATGTAAATAAGTAATCTCATAAAAAAATGGGGTAATATGTTTGAGATCGACTATGGAAGTCAGGAAGGACCCAGCTGAGGAAATACACCTGAATCAGATATCAGCACTTGATGTCATGTAGTCAGCTATGTGAAGATAGAGGGAAAGAGAGTCAGAGGGAACAAAGGTTTCTCAGAGGGCCAGAGGGCCTGACAGGATATAATTCAGAGAGAGTAGCAGGCAGTGCTCAAATCATGCAGTATGGGAAGAATTTCTATATTATCTCATGTGAAAGGAAGGCACAGCTATTTGAGAATTTCCAGAAAGTAAAATAAATTATTTTTCTAAAAATCAGTGGTCACTAGGTGGAAAATGGATGGCCTAGTTGTTCATAAGGAGTTCAGAGCAAGGACCAGAGCATGGCCTGGGCTTGGGTGACAGTGCGGGAAGATAGAAGAGGATACCCTCAGAAATCAGGGCAGTGGAGTCAGGCTTGGTGGTGCAGATGGCAGGAGGTGTAGATCGTTCTCTGCTTCTCTTTCTGAAGGCTTTGGAATGGATATGCCACGAGGAAGGACTAAGTATTAATAAAAATCTTAATGGCTGTTATTTATTGGGCATTTATTTCTTGAGCTTTGTGTGGTGTTTTCTTTTTTCCTTTTCTGTTTTATATCTTTCTCTCAATAAATTGGTTGACAGACTGTTTAAAGTCCTTGTCTACATTATTTCATTTCATTCTCAAAATAATCTTATTAGGTAGTTATTCTTTGACACAGTGACTCATGAGGCTTCAATAACTTGCCCACAGTCACACAGCTAATGAGCTACAGAATCAGGGTTTGAACGCAGGTTGATTTTATTTTCCTGCAAGCTCTACGCATTTATTTTCTGACACATGAAATGCTGTAAAGACTGCTCCTAACCAGTTCTAGGGACCTGAGAAAACTTTGGGAAGCCTTTGCACATCACAGAAAACTTACCTCTTTTAGTTTACTTATACAACTGGAGGCAGGGGGCCCTTCATTTGAACTCTGAACTTGAAGAAAGCAAATCAATGGCCGACCCTAACCTCCATGATAAGACTTTACTGTTGTTTCCAAAATCTGATTTAGAAGTCTCCAGTGTTACCATCACACTCTGAAGCCTCAAACTATGTGTACAATAAATAATGAAAGATGGAGCTAATAGGTGGCTGTTTTATTAAAAAAAAGTGGAAATAAGTATTTCATTCATAGAGAAATTGCAGGGACCTGAACATATAGTTATCTAGTGATATCAAAGGGAGAAATTGTTTTTTTTCTTTACATACAGAAAATTATCCAAACCTATGCACTTTGGGGGAGCCCTGGTGATTTCGTGGGTTATGTGAAGGGCTGCTAGCTAGAAGGTCGGCCGTCCCAAACCACCAGGCACTCTTTGGGAGAAAGAGGAAGGCTATTTCTCCTGTAAAGATTTACCACCTCAGAAATCCACAGGGGGAGTTCTCCTTTGTCCTTGAGAACCATTAGGAGTTGGGATTGATTGGAGTTGGAATTGACTCAATGGCAGTGGGCTTTGTTTTTTGTGTATAAGCACTCAGAGTTGTGTGCTCAGATTTTCCATAGTTCTCCAGCTGATAACATCTCAGAGATCAAAAAAACAGCCTCTACAGAGGAAACTTGCAAACTAGTTCCCAAAACAGTAATAAAGCTTTTTTTTAACAACAAAATATTTAGTATTTTAGTTCATTTTAAGAAGGTGTTTTCCTTTACCTCTTCTATGATATCCAGAAAAACAATAAACATGTATGAAGAAAGGACAATGAAACTACCTTACACAGTGGTAGATTCATCAATTGCCCGTTTCTCCTTGTTTGACTAGCGGCATTCATTGACTGCTCTTGTAGAAATAACTGAAGTCAAAGAAGGTCTTCACCACTCTGCCTTCTGATCTACCATGGTTCCTGGGGCATTCCTCTATTATATGAGAGGTCTCCAAAAAGTTCATCAAATAATATGTGTTATGGTGAAATACACATGCATGGATTCCAGATTTTTCTTTTCTTTTTTTTCTGCCACCAAAATTGAGTTGGAGGCAATAAGAAGCATAAGACATCATTTTGAAAAGCACCACTGTCAGAGTAACATGAATTCTGCTAACCAGGAAACAAGCACAAACACCAAATTTATGTGAAGTGTGGGTGGAAACATGTTGAGATCATTGATGCTTTATGAAAGTTTATGGGGACAACATCCCAAAGAAACCACCAGTTTATAAGTGGATAACCACTTAGAAGAGATGAGACAGTGCTAAAGACAAAGTTACTATAGCAGACCATTCACATTAACTTACAAGGAAACAATTCATCTTGTTCGAATCAAAATTGAAAAGGACCAGTCATGGATTAACAGCAGAAACAATAGTCATCATCATAGTCATCTCAGTTGACACAGCTCACAATACTCTGGATGAAAAATTAAAGTTGAACATGTTTTTTGCTAGATGAGTGCCCAAACTGTTGCACCCAAGTAATTTGGAGACAGTTTCCTATGGAAATTATAAACAAATGAGGTTAAGATCTTGAAGCGTTTCTTGGAAGAATTAGTACAGGAAATGGAGCATGTTTTTTAACTAGTATGATCCTGAAGACAAAGCAACCTCATAGAAATGGTTACCAAGAAGTGGAGGTGGCCCAATCAAAACAAAAGCAGGCCAGTCAATAGCAAAGATTTTGATAACAGCGTTTTGGGATGCTCAAGGTATTGGCTTGTTGACTTTACGGAGGGTCTGAGAACAATGATGCCTGCTTATCCTGAGGATGCTTTGAGAAGGTAAGCCAAAATTATGGAAGAAAAACATCTAAAAATTCTTCCTTAGAGAATCTTTCACTCCCACAGTGCCCTGCTCATTTCTCTCATCAAATAAGGACCATTTTTGAGTAGTTTAATGGGAAATCATTAGGCGTGCATTGCTGTAGTCCTAATTTGGCTCTACCTGATCTCTTTGTGTTACTTAATCCCAACAAAATCTATGAAGCATACCTAATTTTCTCCAGTTAACAATGTGAAAGAGAGTGCTTTGACATGGCTAAATTCCTAGAATTTACAGTTCTTTAGGGATGAACTGACTGGCAGCCATCCTCGCTTAGAAAATTGCCCTGAACTTGATAGAGTTTATGCCAAGAAATAAAGTTTATGCTTTTATTTTTATCTTTTAATTCCTCGGGGCTCCTTTTTCTTAACCCAAGATGCCACTTAGGAACTAGTTACTGGTAGTGTAAATGAGTTGGCTTACCTGAATTTGTCCCATAACACATGCAGGATAACAGGGAAGAAAAGCCACAAGGTTCTCCTACAATGTTCAGGGCCTAACATAGAACCTGACCTTGATATATATTTTTAGCAGTTCTGTTGGCAGATAATTCATGTACCATACAATTCAATAGTTCAAAGATATAAATAAGAATTGTGCAATCATCATCACCATCAATTTTAGAGCATTTCCTTTATGAATGTACCCATTATTAATAGCTCTCTATTTCTCTCCTCAACCTCCCTTGGCATGGCCCTAAAAAAAAAACATAACACAGTAGAAACTAGAAAAAATTATAAATGAGTCAAAAGGGAAAACAAATGATAATACATTATATTTTAACCTTGCTAGATTGGCAATAATCCACTTTTCACTGCACTCTACTTGAGGGCAAGACTATTTCTACCCCAACTGCCATAGAGAGTCACAGTTATGGAATCCCACAGGGCCAGTTCTACTCTGTCCTATAGAGTCAGCATGAGTTAGTGTGGACTCAACGGCAGTGAGTTTGATGTTTTGGAGTCAAGGTCAGAAAGAGATCAGTGCAGTGGAGGTTTACTCCATGTAGGGATTCTACAAATGGACTTTGGGCTTTCAATGTCCTCTACAGCTTTCTGTAAATTGGGTACTCAGAATTTGAGCTCTGATGAAATTCTTCTTTTAGATTTTATGATTGATGATCCTTGGGTCCTATGGACTCTGGTGTATTCCTTCTCTGTTGACACCTCACTTAAGACGGCTGCTTGCTTTAAGACAGGTCTAAGACCCCATGCTATTCCTTCTGATTTTTTTCACCAAACTTTGCTATAGCACCTATTATTTTTGGAGATCATTTCATGAAGACAAGTATTGAGGATCACCACATTGTAAGAATTAGTTATTGTACATTGGAGTTTAGGACTAAGTATAAGGCCAAAGTCCATTTTATCTAAAGTTTAAGTGGTATATACCTATATCTATATACACACACATACCACTTTAGAGGCAGCATTGTCAGTTTGTTAAGAAAGAATTTAGGTAGCCCCCATAAGACATCTGAAAATTTTAATGATAATATCACTCACCTAAAGGAGTCTTGGTGATGCAGTGTTTATGTATTGGGCTGCAACCGATAAGGTTGGTAGTTTGAAACCAATCACTCTGAGGGGACAAGATTGTGCTCTCATCTGTAAATAGTTGATGCCCATAAACAGTTACTGTCTGAGAACCCCACAGGGGGCATAGCATTGACTTGATGACAGTGAGTTTGACTATTTTGTTTATCCTTCATCTAGTTAATGGTATAGAACTTAAAGTACTATTGAGAAAAAGAAACTATGTGCACAGGAAAGCTCTTCAGACTAAAGGCATGAGATGTCCTTGTACAAAAGAACCTGACCTCTAGAAGATATGCAGTAATTTTTTTGAACAAATGAAATGCATTACTATGACCTAGCACCTAATTAATGATTTCTGATGACAGCATGTGTTAAGTATTGCGTTGCTAACCAAAAGGTCACAGTTCAAATCCACCAGTAGCTCAGCAGAAGAAAGATGAGGTAGTCTGCTTTTGCTTCCCTGAAGAATGACAGAAACCCCATCAGTGGTTCTGTGTGTCCTATTGGGTTACTGAGAATCGGACTCCCCTCAACAGGACAGGCACAGGGGAGGTACCTGATATGCCCTTTTGGAACTACTTTGTTTACTACACATTGCTCTTTAATCCTATCACATGTTTTATTTTTGTCTTAACATCCAGGTAACCAGATAGTAACTTTCTCTAGGTAGGGGCTTGCCTAGCAAATGTTGGTTGATTGAATGGGCTCCTTCAAGGATATAGCCATGGAACACATGTAATAGACCATGTGTGATGGTTACTTTTGTGAAAGGGTAAGGCACATGTTTCTTTTTCACTGAAACCGTTTAAAAAAAGCAAATCATGGGTTTAATTTAGCCAAGGCCCTGTGGAGTTGGCTCAGTTTAAACAGGCCAAAGCCAACAAGAAATTCATCACTGGATGAAAACTGGCTGTTGTGTTGAGCTCCTGTCAAGCTGACCCCTGACACGTAGAGACTCTGCACAGTGGAATGAAATGCTGCTCAGACTTGCACCACTCCATGGTTAGGGGTGGATCAGACCGCAGTAATCCTATATGATTTTTATTGGCTGATTTTTGGAAGTATATCACCAGGCCTCTCTTCCTAGTCTAAGTTTGGAAATTCTCCTGAAACCCGTTTGGTAACACAGCAAGACTATTGAGCATTTCCTGTAAGCTTGCTTAGCATAAGACATGGTGTGGCTGCACAACAGTCATGAGCAAGGTCTTCCTTGTCTGCTGGGGTGAAGATGGCATGCATTGTCAGGTGTAAAGTACCTGGAGGATGGGCTGCCAAGGGTGTGTTCCAGGTCGACTGATGTAGCCACGTGGCTAAGAAAGTGCCTCACCATAGTGAACACTAAGTGAACAGCTCTATGGTGCCAAACCTGATGATAATTGCTTTGCACAGAACCCAGGCCATCTTCTCAACAACCCTACGTGCTATTGAGAACACCGCCTCTGGAGGCATGGTGTCCGATCTTAAATTGTGAAACCCTGGTTTCCAAAGGCTGCGAAGAAGACTGGATGCCTCAGATTCATTGGCAGTGTCCACACATAGATCAAGCTTCAGGTGAATTCCCTCTGGCCATAGTTGAGTGATGTGTTATCAGAAAGAGAGCAGAGTAGAGTTGATGATGGCAGGTAGAGTTAGGTTACAATGCAATATTCTATCATTTGATCTCCCTTTTGACCTATTTAAAATTTGTTTTCGCTTAAAGCATAATGAAGGGGCAGTACATGCAGATTAAAGCTCTGGTGATTAAGGGGTTAATCATAAACCAGGAATGTGAATAGCCTTGCTATCATGCAGAATGCATTGCAAAGTAGATTGTTTAAAAAAATCATTTTGAGGGCTCATACAACTCTAATCACAATAGATGCATACATATATTGTGTCAGTATTTACCTATTTTTCCCTTTTGGTGGGGGGGGGGGCGGGCGGGGAGGCAGAGAAGGCTCATACAACTCTTATCACAATCCATCCATCCATCCATTGTCTGTCAACAATATTTGTACATTTGTTGTTCTCATCCTCAAAATATTTGCTTTCCATTTGAGCCCTTGGTATCAGCTCCTCATTGTCCCCCTTACTTCCTTGCTCATTCCTCCCTTGATAATTTATAAATTGTTATTTTGTCATATCTTCATCCACTCCTTTGTTGTCCATCCTGCAGGAGGAGGTTCTATGTAGATGCTTATTACTGGTTCCCCCTTTCAACCCCACCCATGCAGTCAGGTTAACTGTTTATGCCCTCAAATAGTGACAGCCTTGGAAATTCAGAAGGACAATTCTACCCTATGTTACTGGGTCGCTATGAGTCAACATTGGCAGTGAGTGATCATTTGGTCGTCGTATGACCCATTTTGATGTTGTTCTAGCTTTAAATACTTTCTACTTTTTTCATTTGAGAGTATTCTCTGTTTAACTTTGTAATTGTTATGAGTTTGTTGCTGTTGTCTGGACATCTTTTCTGTACATGAAATCCAGGACATGTAAAAATATAGAGACAATTACTAGATTAACGGTGTCTTAGGGGCCTGGTAGTGGAGATTGGGGAGAAATGAGGAGCTAATAACAATGAGTATCAGAAAGAAGATAATGCCTTAAAAGTGATTGTGGTGTTGATTGTACAACTCTCCATGATACGATGGAGCTATTGAATTGTGAGATGTGGATTGTGTGCCAATGAAACTGTTTGATTTTAAAAAAAGACCACTTACAGTTGAGAAAATTAATCTTTAGTGATGCTAAATAACTCATGCAGGGTAGTTGTACTCCTGGTAAGTGATGGAGACAGGAGTTGAATGAAGGTTGACAGGATTCAAGGGTTGTGCTTTTACTTTCTACTGAAAAGGGACATAAACTAAGGGCTGAGAACAAAACACAAAGCACAGGAGGTCAAAAAAAAAAAAAAGAAAAGAAGGAAATGAAAACAAGAATAAGAATCCATGATGCAGGAAATGAGATATATTAAAGCGAGTGGCTCAGGACTAAGGTAAGAGTAATACAAATCACTCAAAGGTTATTTGTGTGTGTGTGTGTGTAGTGTGATCTTAATGGCTAAAATTGTCACCTAGATGGTCTCAGACCTCAAGCAGATCATCAACTGGAAGAAAGCAACTATCCATGGGCAAGACTAACTCAGTCCATTGCCATCAAGGACACTCCAATTCACGGTAACTCCAAGCCTGTCGGAGAGGAGCTATTCTTCACAGGGTTTACAGCCACTTGCTTTCCAGAAGTACAGCATCAAGCCTTTTGTCTAAGACATCTCAGGGTTCACTTGAACCTCCACCTTTTTCTGGTGTACTAATCTTTTGCATCACCTAGGACATCATGGAAAAGATTAGTAATCATCTAAGAAACTAGACACTCAAGGGCAACTGAATGTGTACTATGGATCACAGAGATTTTGAAGGAATTCTCTCTCCTCCCCTCCCCTTCCCTCCCCTCCCCTTCCCTCTTCTCCCTCTCTCTCTCTCTCTCTCTCTCTCTCTCTCTCTCTCTCTCTCTCTGTTGTCCTCATGCTCTGTCTCCCAGGCAGAAGCAGGATGTTGCCCTTCAGTGGGCACCTGTCCTTGCAGGCTCTGGAACATGACTGGTCTGAGCAGCAGTCAAGCAGCTCAGCTCAGCCTGATGGAGCCTATCCAGTGATCCTGCACAACCAAAGCCTTTTCAGCTGTGCATGAGCTGCGTGATCTGCTAGTTGGATGCCGATTGTGTGGGCCTTCTGAGAGACGACTTGTTTTCTTACTGTGTTTGGCTCAGATAGTGGTCTTGTGGGTGGCTTGAGTATTTAGTTAGAAACAGAGCATGCATGGCAGCATATGCTGAGAACTAAAATTTATTTTTATCAGTTGCTTCTGACAGAATCAAATATCTGTGACCCTATCTGATGACAGCAGACTCACTCATGGAAAAGGGTGCTAAGTGAGTGTCTTAGGCATCCACTAGTGACAGACATAGAGTCTTTTGAGATGGTTCTAAGGGGTCCATCTTTTTAGGTTCTATCACAATCTCTGAAATCTTTGGCGTAGTCATTCTCCCTGACCTTGATGTGACCACTGTGTTTCAGCATCGTGACAAGTCTTCAGATACAGTACTTGGCATTATGAGTGAGGAGGTGTTTTGTAGTTGGACAGTAAAGTGTTCTATTCCTCTTCCTGAGCAACAGGATTGAATTTAGGCATACATCTAGGACATGGGTCTGAGAAAGCATACTCCGGACATTGCAGACTCACCCTGTAGCCTCTGCATAAGCATTCACTCATCCTCTGCTTCCAGTTCTCCTTGGTAGTGCAGAATGACGGTGC
Source organism: Nesogale talazaci (assembly GCA_004026705.1). Lineage (NCBI taxonomy): Eukaryota > Metazoa > Chordata > Mammalia > Afrosoricida > Tenrecidae > Nesogale > Nesogale talazaci. The sequence continues at coordinate 21,761 of PVJH01019493.1, forward strand.
TCCCTAGAAGGCCAGTTGAAAGAAATGATGCACAGAGATAAACCCCTAGAGATGTGTGAATGAGGAAGCGCCTAGAAGCACCAGATAGCACCATGATTTTTCTTTCCCGTGACAGCCTCAGTCTTCTCTCTTCATTGTTCTCATGCCCTGCTTTGGAAGGGATGAGTACACTGGTGAGTACAGTGGGTGGGAATGCTAGACTAAGGAATTTAAAGGCCAAGCTGACCCACTAAGTGTGTGTGTGTGGGAAATGCTTATCTCTCCCTGGTTGGTAATAAGGGTCAACACACCAAGCTGCTAATCCAAATACTGGGAGTCCCCCCAAATGGATCTTGGAAGAAAAGTCACTGGTGATCCAATTCCAAAAAAACATCCACCATGGAGAACCTCCTGTAGCACAGTTCTACTGGGCCATGCCTGGGGTCCCCATGAGGTGTTAGAGACTCAAAGGTACCTGGTTTTGTTTTCTCCACTGCAGCATGAGGAACAAGAGGCAGCTCTGTGAAGTCTGCTGGGAGGAGCCAATGTTTGTGTGACATTAAGGAAATGTGAGGATCCCTATTTTCAAGTATTATACTCTGGGGATGGTTTTGCTTCCTTTCTCAGCTCGAGCTCCTGGAACTGGAGGCATCGCTCTCCTGTGAGGCTCTGGGCTGCCAAGCTGCCTGCTTAGGATGTTGGAAGCATTACAGAGCAGTGTCTTCCTCACTAGCCTGCCAGAGTGAGCTGTGTTTGGGATTGTTCTCCAGTTGGCTGAGTCCTCCTTTGAAATGTGCTTTTAGTTAAATGATTGATGTGTTTGATTTTTGACTTAACATTGGGTATTAACTCAATGCTCCGTCTTGTGTGCTGTCAGCCAGATCGCTGGAGATGGGCGATTCAGGTGGCTTTGGGGGAGGTCTTCCAAGGAAAGACTGCACCTCAAAGCTTTCAACTTCCATCTTAACACTTCTGTCCTTGTCCAAGTGCTCGAAATGGAAACATGCATGAGATTTAAGGAGAGGCCTCATCTGCTCCTACTCTCCAAAGGCTTAAATCTTTCAAAACTTACAAGTGATTTTTAAGGACACTGTAAATTGATTTAAAAAATATGCATACCCACTGTGACTGAGGACATTCCAACTCATAATGACCCTCAGTGACAGGGAAGAATTGTCCCACAGGGTTTCCATGCCTGTCAATCCTTACGAAAGCAGATTGCCATATCATTCTCCTCCACAGTGGCTGCAGCATGTGAACCACAATGTTTTGGTAGCAGCCAAGCACGTAAATACACACATATCCAAAAGGGACCAGTGTGCTTTGAGTCCCCAAAATTATACTTTTCAACTGGAAGTAAATGGAAGTATCTAGCTTTTCTTTTTTACCTCATATTGATTTATCTACACATCCATTTCTTTACTCATATCTACCCTATTGCAAGGAAACCATGAAGATAAGAGAAGCACGACAGACCAGAACTTGTGGCTGAGAGAGAAATACGAAGTAACAACCACCAAGAGGTGGGGGACATGTTCCACCAGAGGAGAGCAAAACAGAGAGGAGCAAAATAGTGGCAGGAAGTCAGGGAATCGTGGAATAAAAAAATGAAAATAATTTATTTGCTATGGCAAAGAAATCAGCACTGAGACGTAAGAGCCATTCTGGCTTCCGAGAAGCACTCAGAGAAACTTCCTGCTTCAAGTTCCAAATTTTACAACTCAAGGAAAAGTTCTGATAGGCAGCTCAAGGGTCTAGGACAGTGGTTCTCGACTTCCTTAATGTGACAGCCCTTTAATACAGTTCTTCATGTTGTGATGACAGCTCAGCCATACAATTATGTCCTTTGCTACTTCCTCTCTGTAATTTTGCTACTGCTATGAATTGGGTGAGCCCTGGGAAAGGGTCATTCAGGCCCCAAAGGGGTCATGGACCTTGTCATGGGGCAAGAAGTTGGAAGAAAAGTGAGGGGGCTCACCTCAGCCCCATGTGGTGGAAGAAGTTGTTTCTGGATCATCCCTGAGCACTTGTTGATGCTTTCTTTCTTCTTCATGAGCACCGAGAGAAGACCTGAAGCTGCAGCTGCTTGCTCTAAGGAAGCTCTGAGGCTGACCAGCTAAATGTAATTGCCCTGTTTTTCTTGCACTTGCTTTGCTTTCCCATGGTCTTGCCTTACCCCACTGTGCCAGATGGCCCAGGGGGAGGAGAGATGCCCACTTGGACATGATTTTAGTTTGTGTGTGGCTTTTCACATACTACCCCCTATGCCCCTTACTCTTTGGAAGCTTGAGATGGACACTGATGTTAGAGCTAAATTCTTCTGTAATAAGAAGTCTCTATTGTTCTTGATGCTCTCTGTGTCTATCTCCTTGGGTGCCTTGAGAAAGAAGCTGCAGAAAGGCAGGATTCAAGGATTTGGCATTTTGTATCCTGGCCAAATAGAATTCTTTCAAAGTCTTCCCTTCATAGCATGATTTATGGCCCACAGACGCTGAAGAGGCAGAACAAGGAATTTGGACACAGGGCCAGGATGCCAGCAAGCTGGAGAACTATAGAAATTAAGAAAAATTGTTCATTCATTTTCAATCACTCAAAAACTGCGTATTCCGGCACAGTATAAAATGAAGTTGCAAATTTACCTAAGCAGGATCCCTTTTGTCAAAGAGCTCACTGTGTAGCAAAGGAAATAGACTTGCAAATGAATAATTACTGCACAGTGGGAGGAGTGCTATAATTGAAGAGGAGTGTTAGTGGTAAATTGCAGCCACTGGGCAGAACCCAAGATTCTTTCTCCCTGCTAAGCCCCCTACCCCAATCCTCCTCTTCCTTCCTTCTTCCTCTGTTGCCTCTTGAGAGTTATTATTATTAATGTATTTCTATAACACATTTTAATGGACACCTGAGACTGTGCTGAAAGCATTCATCTTGGCAAGCCATTGTGGAGGCAAGAGGCTGAGAAGGTCAATTCCATTCTGGATTCCTTGGTCTACTTTTTTTTTTAGGCATCACTGCCCTCTGGTGGGAGTGGGAGGCCCAGCCTTGCTCTTGGAGAACTGCTGCTGGATTTGAACCATCAAGCCAGTGGGCCGCAGTTCCACAGTCAACCACTATGCCCCCAGGGCTCAGCTCCCTTGGTCTATTTTTAAAAATCATTTTATTGGGGGCTCATACAACTCTTATCACAATCCATACATTCATCCATTATATGTCAAGTACATTTGTACATTTGTTGCTATCATCATTCTCAAAACATTTGCTTTGCATTTAAGCTCTTGGTATCAGCTCCTCATTTTTACCCTCTCTCCCCACTCCTCACTCCCTCATGAACTCTTAGCAATTTATAAATTATTATTACTCTGTCATTTCTTTCACTGTCTGATGTCTCGTTTCACCCACTTCCCTGTTGTCCATACCCCAGGGAAGAGATTATATGTAGATCCTTATAATTGGTTCCCTTTTGCATCTCTTTCTTCTCTTTAGACAGCTAAGCCTGAAGTGTTGTCTTAGGAGGGAAGAGGAAAGGAAACTATGAAGGGTTTTCATTCTAACATCCTGTATGATATGGGAGTGCCCCATGGGCTACCCTAGTCCTAAGCCCCAAGACCCAAATTTTAGCATTTTATTGTCCTTCCCCTGTCTCTGGTGTGTTCTCCCACAAGGTGACAACTGAGATGTGTGACTGTTACAAGAGAGAAGTCTGGATAGCTTCTCACTCTAACCTGTGGTAAGAATTCAGGTGAACTTTGGGCACTGAGGAGCCAGAAGACAGCTGGCTCCATGTTTGGCATATACTTCTCAAAAAAAAAATGCTTAGAAGGACAGTGACTAGAAAGTGTGAAAAGATTCATAGACACCTTTCATCCCTACTGATAAGAAACTCAAGACTCAGCCTCGAGAGAAGGATCAGCAACGCCACACTGATGTAGAAACAGCCTATCCTGATGGAAACCAACTTTACTCTTCAAGGACTGGCAGCAATCCTAAATCCTGACATTAATTGGCTGTCGCATCTGGGGCAAGTGACTTTACATCTTCAGATCTCAATCTTCTTATCTGTCATAAAGAGCTATTATTATTATTTCACTAAAGAAGCTATTGTGTTATATGCATGTGTCCCTCTTGGTACAGCTGATGGCACATAGAAGAGCCGATACATGATGTTTCTGATGCTATTTTTAAAGGTTTGCTCTCTTGGGGAGAGCAGAGCATAAACCAACCTCTCAGCCTCTACAGAGCCGAGGCAGCCTCTAGAGTTCAGGAAGTTCTCCTAGACTGCCAAAGCAGAGTTCACTTCACACTTGTGCTGGGTGCTGTGCTCAGACCGCTGTTTTCATCATCAAAAGCTGCTTAACAAGCGGACTCCCGAAGAGTGGCTTCGAACAGGAAGTTATTTATTCACTCGGAGAGCGGCATGCTGGATGGGATTGAACTGGGTCATCTTGCCTCTGCTCCATGTAGTACCGGCTAGGATAGTTCTTGCTGGGTGGCCCCCTTAGACCTGTGAAGATCAGGCGAGCAGGCCAGTTGACACTAGCTGTTGAACAAGGCTCTTAGCCAGGGTCTCTGTTCTCTCATTGCTAGATTGGCCTTCCAAGGCATCTGGGTTATTAGGGGCCACATTCCCAAAGTGGGCATTCCAAGAGGAAAAACCTCTACTACCAGCATGCTGGCTAATATCCCACGGGCCAAATCACATGGTCAAACCCAGGGGATATTGATATATTGATGCCACTAAAGTGAGGTCCATTGTAGCCCAAAGCTGGCAGGATCACAGCAAATTCCTTGCTACTAGTATCTCTCCTTCACGAAATTAGATGTTTTACATGCCATTTCTAAATTCAATGGTTATAAGATTTTTAAATAGCCTTAAAGGTGACAAGCAACTATTGCTACCGTGCTGCTCTCTTCACCATCCACTTTCCAAAATATTTGTATTTTCATTTCAGCCATAAGGAACCCAAGACTGAAAGGGTCAATGCTTTAGGTATAATACAGTATTTTTGAGCAGACGCTAAACCACCTAACAGGATTCATGTTTTCAGATCCACTTATCTACTCTGTTTCCCTTGCATGAGCAATCCTCCCCCCTCCCACACACACACATCTGTCTACTCCCCCTACCCTCAATTCCTTTTTTATAGACAAGGGATGAATTCTTTGAAACCAGCAACACAACCATTGTATTCCACTGATAGGTGCACATTACCTACATGGGCGAATAAAAGGCTTTATTTGTTAGAGAAAGAGTGAGAAAAATCCATTTAGTGATTGAAACAACTGCTCATTCATAGCTTGTAATATTAATTAGCCGCCCACTTTCTCTCTCCTCTTAAAAAGAGCAGGTTTTAATTGTTGTCTTTCCCATATTCCTTGTTTTATGCCTGCCATTTCCAAATTGATACAGCACTTGCTTGTAAGGTCTTAAAAATAGGCCTGCATTACTTTTGAGAAAGACAATTCTCAATTAATTATAAATGATTTCATTTCAAAACTCAGAAACCCACTGTGAATCCTCAACCTAATACTTATCTTCTCTAATTGCATGAAGAGGGCTGCAGAAATAAATTTGTTAGACTATGTAATTGGAGTTCTTGTATCAAGGATAGGGGTTTAGGCTCCCAGGGAATGTGCTGAAATCTCCACTCCCTCCAAAAGCTTTTGAATTCTTTGGCATCAAATGCTGGAGGGGAGGAACCAGTCGGAATGTAAGTGGGACACCAAGTGCTGACTGGAAGGAAGGGGTGGGTGAGAGCGGGCTCTCCCTTGGGGTTCTCCCTAGAAGTCTTTGTGTAATGGTAAGTCTGACTTGCAAATGTTCATTGGTATTGTCTATCTCCTAGGCAGACAAAGAGGTATGAAGCAACTGTAGCATTTCCACAGAAACTTCATTTGTTGCTTTCTCTTTGGTTCCTTCCTGCTGTGCCTCCCCTTGTCCTCCACCTGCCTCAATATTGATGGATCCATCTAAGTAGCGGTGATTGAGTCAGTCCCAACTCACAACAATCCCTTGTGTGTCAAAGTAGGGTTGAAGTCCATAGGGTTTTCAATGGTTGCTTTTTCAGAAGGAGATCACCGGGCTTTTCTTGGACAGTTCCTCTATCCCTCACAATCCTCTAAGCAGCTGAATGAGTTATTAACTGTGGGATATTAAAAGGCTTTTCTCCAGCTATCTCATCTCCCCAAAATATATGTCAGACCTAGGACACTGCTTGCAACTAATGGTAAATGATTGTCATCGGCTCCCTGAAGGCATCAGTCATCCAGAGCAAGCAGACCCTGTAGTCCCACCATAGGTGAGGCTCACTCCCTGCTGTTAAGGACAGTGGGTTGTTTTCCCGGAAGGGCTCAGAATAAATCAAGTCTCCAGATCAAGGACAGTCAAGGTTAGACTGCCATCATGAGTCTAGGATCTGCCCACCTTGTCGTATGTGTACCCCGAACCCTCCTCTTCCTATAGTGTGTATACCCTTAGGTTGTCCCCCTCTGATCGCTGTATTGCCTGTGCTATTACCCCTTGCTGTGCCTTTGGTCATTCCTGTAATTAGGGGTCTTGCACACACCCACAAAGTCATATAAGTCTTGGTTAGAAGTAAATCGCGCTCTTTCTCCTGCCCTCTCCTCCCGTATCTCCACTTGAACTAACTCTCTCCTATGTCTTCTATTCTCTATGACTTTACTATAATCTTTACATATCTTCACTGTACAATTGCACCTACTGGGCCTGTATTTGTCAGTGGCTGGCTCCCCTCACAAATGGCACCCATCATGTGGCAGTAGGAAAAGAACTCTTTTTGGTTATATCCCATGTCTTATACTCCATGTAACCATTGTACGGCCCCACCATGGTGAATCAGAGAAGTTGTGTGAAGTGAGGATCCATTTGTGGGGTTAGCAGATAAATAGGAATAAAAATTGTAGTATAATATTAAAAAGGACAATGGGTCAAGAAGGAAGAAATCCTAAGACTTATGATATTATTATCGCACATTTACTGAAAAATCAGAAGGTAGCAGTAATGAATAAAAAGATGCAAGGTTTTCTACAAGTGGTGAAACAGTATAATCCATGGCTCCCAGAGAAAGGAACTGTAGATCTAGGAACTTTGGGTGGAAGTGGGTACTAACTTTTAAAAGGCTCACAGGGGAGGACAGAGATACCCATGAAATCCTGGTCTCTGTGGGCTGAAGTTAAGATGGCCTTAAAATCTTTTTAGGAGGAAAAGAAAGGATTATCAGTCCAATGAGATGTCTTGTGTCTATCCAAATCTAGAAAAGCAAGCTAAAGTCTCTTTGAATGAGCAGGAATTAGGTGATGAAGCTCTTCAGTTAGAAAAAACTGAAGTAGGAGGGACAGATTTGTTATCCACAGCCTCTGATTCTAAACAAAACGTCATGACCAAAGCCTCTATGCCTTCCAGGGACTGCAGCCTCGGAAGGTCTAAAAGTGATAAAACACTAGAGGAAGTGAATTCTGAGACCTAAAACGAGGCTATTAAACAATGCCAGGAAGCTCCTTTGCTTTCAAACATAAAGAACAGAAACAAAACCAGCAGAGTAGTGAGAAGTTTCTAAGCTACCCAAACTTAAATCTGGCGAAAGATGGACAGGATGGGATGAATATAGGAATTCACCATTTGCTAGATGAGAGTGATATTGCAGTTGGGTCACAACTACAGTTTACTGAACATGCATTTACACAGGTATGTTAGCTTTGCCTAAGAGTTTGTGAAAAAATAATACCATCAGGAGAGAGAAGATGAAGCCACACTGCTATAAAGCCTTGGCATGATGAGTCCTCCATAGGCTTTGTGTTCCAATCAGTGGATTCAGTGTGCAAAGGTGTCAGGAATGGTCATGCAGTGGTAGACACAGTTCAAAAGCAGTGTTATGATTTTTCTAATGAAAAATGCCTTAAGACCCTACAGGGAATAGGACTTGATTCTAGATCCTCTCAGAATATGCAGGAATGTAGGAACTGATGGATACAGTGTCAACCTCATGGCTACCACTTTAACAAATTACATCACTTATAAAGGGAAAGGGTTTAGGGGTTGGAAGATAGGTCATTATCAAAGAGAGTGCAGCCAGCACAGGCCAATCAGCCTGGCCTAAAAAATGGAGCTGTGGTCTGTGCCACAGCATAAGCCAGGACCACCAAGGCCAGGCATAAGAGAATATGGACTTTGCTCCCACTGCAGAAAGGAACTCATTGGGTGAGTCAATGTCGCTCAAGATTCAGCAGTAAGAGATTTCCATTAGCAAATGCTTCCAGGCAGGTCAATAGAGAATGGAGCTTGCTACAGGCTCTGCCCAGCAGAGCACAGAAGGCAAGTTGTCTGCCTGCTGAAGCAAAGAAAACCTTAAGCAGCTACCACAGGTATCCCTCAGCCTCACAGCAGGAGACCAGACCAAACCAAATGTGCAAAAGCCCAGCCTCTGTTCTTGCTGCAATAAGTTTAACTAACCAAGCAAAGGCTCAGAAGCCCTCATAGCAGCATATTGATAGTAAAAAGCGAGGTTTCTGCTTAAAAGAGTCATACAGTTTTTTTTTTTTCCTTCACATCACTGCCCTGGTGGGAGTAGGAAGCCCAGCCGTGCTCCTGGAGAGCTGCTGCTGGATTTGAACCGTCAACCCTGTGGGCCGCAGTCCTGCACACAACTACTGCGCCACCAGGGCTTAGCTGAGTAATACAGTTTTTATCAGGAAGCATTAGCCTAAGTACTCAAGGAATTCAAATTAGTTCTAGAGTTGTCCAAAGTGGTGGAGGAAAGCTAAAAATTATAATTAAATCATAAATTATTAAGAGTGGTACTTGAGCTCCCTACCTAAAAGAGCAATAGGATGTTTATGAAGAATAACTAATCTAAATTCTCAAAGTGTTCAGATTGTTGCTGGAGATACTGATCTGGATCACGAAGAAGAAATTAAGGCAGTGATTACATCTGATATACCAGCACTTATAAAGAATGAAGATAGTTTAAGCCAATCTTTGCTTCTTTGATTTAGTATTAAAGTTTCTACCTATCAGGAAAGTGTACTTGAGAAGTCTGACCACCCTTTAAATCAGTGGTCTTTTGGAATGCTGTTTTGGGGGAAACAACAGCGGCCCCACATGGAATTATAAATGGAAGGGAAAGTGCTTTTAATCCCTGCCCATGGGGTCACTTCCTTAGGGCATTCATGAGGGCCTAAGACCCACCCACTAACTTCCCCTAAATCCAGCATGGAGGGAATAAGAGAAATTAGCCAAGACAGAATCTTGCAAGATTGTGAAATCCTACAGTGTAAGTAGACTGAAGGGCAATATGGATTAATTGAACCTGTAATCTTACTGTTATATTTAGGAAAAAATATCTGTTTGATAAGTTAGTTCAAAAACAGCTGAACAAATTTACTAAGAAGTTTTTTCAGTCTTTCAATTAATCCTGAGTGCGTTAAGAAGTTCTCACTAAGTTCTCTTGATTTTCTGAGAGTAGGACTTTGCATTTACATAACAATGAAGTCGATTTGACTAGTTTCAGTGGTTCAAAACCAAGCAAGTTAACCGAAACTGGTAGCTATGCTTTACAATCTCCATTGTCAAAATGGAAGTGGGGGGTGGGGGGGTGGGGAGAAACATCTTATGCGTGACAAACTGCATTTAGATATTTTAACTTAAAGTACTTTCTCCTTATTAAAAGCTGGTAGCAAAATTAGGGCAAATAAGCACATTTTCACTTCTACAGAGAAAGCTGATGCCAAGAAGTCCCATGAAGAAAAAAATTGTGTTTGGGATCCAGATCCATTTACCACCTGGAGAAAGGGCTATACATTTATGTTTTTGCAGAATAAAGCTAATGGACTCCCCTTAGATGGATGCAAGCACATTTGTAGAAGAATGAAGGACAAGCAAAAGATAAAGGAACTACCCAATCTTAACCATGATGCTGTTTCCAGGGTGCTGACACCATGAAGAGAGGAGCTATTTGTTTATATTTTCGCAGGCAAAGGAGATACATGGATTTCTCTTCAGGCAGCAAGGCCCAGAAGAAAGGAGGGGAGCTGATGCCATGGCCTGATTGTTGAGGGAATAGTCAGACACCCCACTGAGGAAAGCAAAAATTTTAATTTCACCCTGGGTTTTGAAACTCTGTCTTGATGTGTGGGTGCCAGCCTCAGCTGCTTAGCCGTTAATTCTCAAGCATGAAATAACTGGCTGGTCTTTAATGAAAGCAGCTATAGCTTCTACATGATAATGGGCGAAGCATTTGCAGAATATGAAACTCCACGACAATGGAGGGGAGAGGAGATATGGAAACCTATAAGATTATGAGCTGTTGGCATGTCAAAACTGACAGACTCAAATGGCTCAAATGTCAGGGGCCACATGGAAGTGTACCATTGATTGGGACTCCCATGGAAAATTTCCAACTAATTGCTCAGAGGAATCCAGCACCACCTCAGGTGGCTATCTCAGTCATTGTGAGTGGCACAGGACCCTTAATGGCATTGCTACCACCAGGTCCAAGTTAATGGCCTGGTATGAAGGGAGTCTTGTACCTCCCTGTCCCAGGTTACTGAATCCTGAGCAGGACCTGAACTGTGGGACCTGTGGAAGTTATCTCTCGCCACTAAGTTATCTCTCACCTTTGACAGGCTATCCAGGAAGCTTTACTGGCACCAGTCAATCTGGTTATCCTTATGCTCTTCACAAAAATGAGACTTGATACATAATCTCATGTGTAAAGCTGCCGTATGTGCTCACCGTGGGAACCATCATTATAAATGAAGCTGCTCTCAGTGCCTCCTGCATGATTGTGCATTGTTCACTTGCATTCAGCATGCTCTGCCTATCAACCTTTCTAAAGACAGCATCCTTGTCCTCCAGAGAAGGATGGGGCGATGGATGTGAGAGGAGATGAAGCACAGGAAGAAGAGGCAGGCAGAATGGTCCTTTGTGACGCTAGTGATGTCGGAGATGCTGAAAAGGCCTCACCGATTCTTGGGAATGGTCATCTCAGCTGTAATCAGACTGACAGCCATGACCACTCACTGGCATGGTGCTACAAGAGGAGAGCTACAAGAGTCCATCAGAACTGGACGTTCGTGCCTAAGTGGCAAGTGAACTCACATCAGCTCGGGGCCACTCTGGCAGCGATGGACGATGAGCTAGAGGGGAAAGTGGCGGAGCTGCTACAAACCGTCCAGTTGTTGGAAGATCGAATGATGGACTTGCAACATCAGCTAAAGTTAAAATGTGATTGGAATGTAACTGATTTTTCCACAGCCCCCTTATCCATACAATAAGACATTGCCTGGTTTTAACAGAAAACATTTGCAAGGGCTTAAGGGGAGCATTTTGTTAAATGTCGATCAGATAAAAAGGATATTTTCTATATATTCAAAGAAACACTCAAGGTGTCCCCTGGCTCTGATGTGATTAAACAATTGGTAGATGGCATAGAAGGTTTGGACCTTCAGTCTTGGGTTCAAAGTATTTCACATAGCTTAAGTTCCAGTCTGACTCTGCTGTTCATTGTTATAATTTTGATGCTTGAAGTCTCATGCTGCTTCTCTAGGCAGTTAAGAGATATGAAGAGAAACCATGTGGCCTCTGTGATGCTATTAAATCTTAAACATAAAACAGAAAGGGGAAATGTAGGAAACCAACACTGAGGAAAACATGACTAGGACTTATTCCCTGACTGAGAATCTGGAAAGCTAGTATTCCATGGAAGGAAAGCCACCACTTTGTTAAGTTACCAATATAGACCAAGTACATTTTCCTGTGCTAACTAGCATTTCCATAGTTTCTTCCCTTAAAGTTATGCTGCTTCAATGAGAGTACACAGTAAACTCTGCCTCACCAAAGAAGCAGGCTTTCCTACTGCATGTATCTCTTCCTGCTGTGGCATCCAACCCCTCTCTCCCCTTTCCCCCATAGTAGATGGGCAAAAGGGCTTTATCCCCTGAACCTGGATTCAAAGTGCTTATCATAAGCCTGAGTTTTTAGTTTGGCTACATTGATACTGTCTTTAAATTTGCCTTGACAGCTTCAATGTATAGAAAAGAACCAGGTTGCCTCTGTAATGCTTTTCAATTTAATATGTAAAACAAAAAGGGAAATTGTGGGATATAAAAAGGCTGGTACCCAGCTTGTCTCCCCAAAATATATGTCAGACCTAGGACACTGCTTGCAATGAATGCTAAATGACTGTCAAGTTATCTCCTGGAAGGCATCAGCCATCCGAAGCAAGCAGACCCTATTGTCTGTCCCGCCATAGGCAGGCTCACTCCCTGCGCTAAGGACAGCGATTTCCTTTCCCTGAAGGGCTCAGAATAAATCGGGTCTTCAGCTCAAGGACAATTCAGGTTAGACTGCCATCCTGAGTCTAGGGTCTTCCCATCTTGTCATACGTGTCCCCTTAATCCCTCTTCTTCCTATAGTGTGCACACCCTGGATTGCCCCCTCCCATCGCTGCGTTATCCATGATGCTGCCCCTTCCTGTGATGTAAGCCATTACTTGTAGTCAGGGGGCTTGCATGCCCCAAAGATATATAAGCCTTGGTTAGAAATAAATTTCTCTCTTTCTCTTGCCCTCTCCTTCTGGACCTCCCATGGACCGCCAACAAGGGCTGAGGTGAGCATGCTACCAGGAAATGTGTCTCCCCTCCTTTATTTGACTACCCTATCTCTCCTATTCTCTATGACTTTACTGTAAGCTTTATATATCTTAACTGAACAGTTGTGTCTACAAACTTGTGACAGTGTTTGGGGCTGGTGTCCCCTCACCATTAAGCATCTATACCACCCAGGGACTCTATATTATTCCATACCCACATGCAGTGCCGTTGGATGGATGCTGACTCTGATCAACCCTACAGGACAGAGTAGTGCTGCTCCAGAGGGTTTCTGAGGATGTGAATTTTTACAAAAGCAGACCGCCCCATCTTGAGAAACACCAACCTTTTGGTTTGCAGCCAAGTACTAAATCCATCACACCACAGGCTCCTGTAACACACCCCTTCCATTACTGAGCCATTTGCCTGCAGTGGGTCAAGGCTAACTACCTCCAGTATCTGCCACCTCTAAAGTGGAGATGTCATCATTCTTCTTTTGATCAAAGAAACCAAGGTGTTAGGATGGTTAAGTGATTTGTCAAAAGTCATATAGAGGTTGATTCTGACTTAATTTTTCCAAGTCCTTTTCCTCACCACTGCTTTATCATCTTCCATGGAGGTGAGAAGAAAGTTACCAGGACACATTGAAATAGTTTTCCTGGTATAGGGACAGAGTGGCCTTGGAGGCAGTCTGGAGATGAGGGCACAGTGCTGGAGTTGGCAGATGCCAGCCTTGCCTCTAGCAGATGATGTCAACTCAGGAAACTTATTTCCTTCCTTTGAAATTCTGTCTAGTTTGTGCAAAATGGGAAGAAGAATACTTGCATGGTGCAGTGGTTAGAAAGGGACCTGTTCAGGAATGAGGGGAACCCAAGTATTGAAACACGAGCCAATGTTGCTGAACCATGAAAACATGATGGCATGTGAAAGATGTCACTCATAAAAGACCACAGAGTATGCAATTCCATTGATGTAAAATGACCAGATGAGACCAAAGTAGGTGACAGAAACATCAGTTTGCCTAGGGCTAGAGTTGACTCATGGATGTGGGATTTCTTTGGGAGATGATGCGAATGTTGTAGGAATGATTGTGGTGGTGGTTTTACACAGCTGAATACCCACAAAGGTGTTGAATTCTACACTTTAAATGAACGAACTGTCTGGTGTGTGAATTACATCTCAACAAAACTGTTATTATTATCATCGATAAAAATGTGTGACCTTAGAGGCAGAACACTTGGTGGGTGCATTTTGGACCTCCTACTCTCAGTACCCCATTAGGAAACTCTGTGCTTTGATGTCCACACTGGTAAGACGGGCATCATATTACTCACTCCATGAGGATGATGAGAGGATCTAATGTGTTAAAAAAACACAAGGGAGGGGGGGACAACATCCACCCAACACCCTCAAGCTCTCATAAATACCATTAATCTCTTTCTTACTGAGGATTAAAAGAGTACATGAAGTACCTGGATGTCAAAATGATGGCAGTGGAACCATGGTTTTACTCTTGATCTAATTTGGTTGAAGACCTACAAAGCAAAACAATTCTTATTAAGGATTGAAGGAGTGCTGGATCTGATCTGTGAGAAATACCTAAAAAACCGGCAGCTACGGATCATAACAATTGCTATTGTTAGAGCTCCACTATTTAAGGGAATTACTGGATCTTTAAAAAAGGAGTCCATGATTGGGCTTACAAACCCAAGTCAAGATAACAGACCTTCTATCATGTCTCTGTAACTTTGGTGGTGTCATTTGTACAGAAATTCAGAAGTGTCTTGCCATTGTGCACAGGCAATGCCTGAGGCATCTACTTTCTCTCATTGGGCTGGTGTGTGGGGCAAGGCTGCCTACTCTTCAGCTGGACAACATAGTACCCTCCCTGCTCATGATCTGCTCAGGAAGGGGAGGCCTAAACTTGCCTTTTTGACATTTGAGTTCCTTAGCGTTGACTCACACACATTTGCAATCTGTTCCTTTTTTCTGACTTAGCATCAGGAAAACATTAAGCCAACATTTCACCCAAGAATGACAATTCCGGTCAGACTATGAGTGGCACCTCCTCTTTCTGCTTCCTCCAAAGGAACTGTGCTGTGTATTATTCTTCTTTGGTTAGCATAGTTTCTGAGAGCCTAGCAGGAGCAGAATCTCATGAAAACATAACCAGACATGGAGATGAAAATGACTTAATACTTGGGCACAGTGATAGAAAGTAGAACCATTCTTTTATTCTTAATCTAAGTTAAGTGAAGACCTACAAAACACAACAAATACACCCAAAGTTGAAGGATAAAGGGGAAAGATGAGAGTTAGAATCACATATCCAGCTTCTTCCAGGAGTTCATGAAACTTTTAGGAGATTTGAACATCTTAAAATGTGCACAGTTTGCTACTTGATCAGGGTGAAGACTCACCCAAAGACAATGCCTTTGGCAGTATGTGTCTCTCACACACATGTTTGCATGGTAAATAAATTGAATGTTGTGTGCATGATTAACAGAGTCAGGTGTCGTGCTGGACGTGTGTGTATGTGTGTGTAAAGGAGTGAGTTCATGTGAGAGGTCCTGACCCTCACACGGCCACTCTGAATCACAGCTGGCGCCAGATCCATCATGACCCAGTGAGAGGCTGATATGAGCTGGTGGGTTGTTGTCTTGGCCAAGAGATCTGGCCAACCATTGTGATAGGGCGGCTTCTTATTTGACAGCCTCACTTTTAAAATAGGAACTTCTGTTACTCCCAGGGAGGTGCTGCCGGCTGCTGGCATCTCTCTCTCTTCCTGTGGAAAAGTGCTTGATTTTTAAGCAGCCTATTTTTACCATCCTTCCTCATCATGAGGAGACCTTCATACTACAGTCTTTTAGGACTTAAGGTAAAGGCTCTGGAACTTGTGTAGCTGAGGGTGAAGAGATGGATTATGTGGTTTGCTTGGCTTCTATCCTCTTTAGCAACCAGTAGAAAAATAATCATATTTTCAGCAAGAAATTGAAGTTGGACATCTACCCTTGGACTCTATCCTTCTCCCTGAAAATGCATTCATTTCAAATATGTGTGTTGAAGACACACTGAGGGCAAAGCATTATGCCAAGGGTTTAAAAACCAAAAAATACGAATACAGAAGCCTCTGAGCTCCAGTGAGGTGCCAACCAGGGAGCTGGAAGGTACATGGCCATGCAAGCTATGTGGCAATGAACTGTACAGTCTCTATGGGAGAGTGAAGGGTAGAGTTGAGATAACCAAGAAAAGGCAGGCATTTCTTCCTGGGGGTCAGGCAGGGAAGACTTCACATTGGGAGTGATTGTGAGCTTGAAGGCAGAACGGGAGTTCGCCCCATGTATAGGGAAGGCACGGAAGACTCAAGCAGCAGCCTGAGAGTCTCATTTGTTCTGATGATTCATCCCACAGAAAATTTTTGTAATGCAATAGCTATAATTCCAGATCGTGAGAACCCTGCTTTTACCCCTGGATGGCAATCAAGGAGACACACTTGAGTGTGCCCATGGCAACCAGATAGGACTTGGAGTTCTTGGAGTGTAGGGCCAGTTACTTCTTGGCTGGCGAGGCACTGGCCTGTTTTGTAGGGTGTCTAGTCATGTCACAGGCCTCTCCGGCAAACGGTGACAGCTGAAAATGTCTCCAGACATCGCCAGTGTCCCCAAGGGGCAAAACCATCCCTCTGTGAGAGACTCTGGGCTAGAAAGGTGCGTGATATAGCTCTGGAGGTGAGGCTTGGTGAAACATCCAAATATTAGACATAGTCCTGTGAGGTGTTTGTAAGACGGCTTGGAAGGATGACTGCCCATCATTCACAGAAATGCACTATACCTCAACACTTGCAATGCAGAACATCTGTTGAAATGACTTTCCCTTCAGAGCTCGTAACCAAAGCCACTCTTGGTGTCTTTAGTGGATGGAGTGACACAGCAAGCCCCTCATCTTCGTCAGCCAAGCCCTATTGCATTTCCAGGTCAGCTCTTTGGGAAGGTGGCAGTCTATCTTGTGGAGGTCTTACCAAATGAATTAAACTTTTCCATCTCTCCCGCACACACATCCTCACTCAACATGTGTAAATACACCCAACCCGTTCATCCGCATGATGGGTAAGATAGAGACAGAACACAGGCCCATTTTATTATTTAAAAAGGGTAAGAATTGGTCAAAGCATTGACCTAAGGACTCTTTTATATATTCAATTACTTCGAGCCATACCATTATGGAGCAGACAGATATGAAAGACACACGGTGCTCCGACCGTTCTTTTAAACAAGTTACTTATGCATTCTCAATTTATTCGCTGTAAAATGAGCTGGTATAAATACATCTCTGCTTACAGTGCTAATTGAAAGGAGATCATCCAAGTAAACCATCAGCCCAGTGCTTGGCATTTAGTGAGTGCTTTACACACGTTGACTGTGATTTATTATCATCAATATTTTAAAGGCTATCATAGCAGTGTTTCAGGGATGCTTAGAGAGCTTTGGGATTGGATCCTTAATCAAGAATGAGCAATGAGCAGACCAGGAATGCAGGCTGAATGTCAGAGGCCCATTGGTTTGTGATATACAGTTTTAAATAACCTCGGTTAGAGTTTTGAACTGCCAAGCTTTCGATTAATTGCCAAATGTTTTAGTATTGTACCCCTGGTGCTCCTTAAAATTCCTTGAGGCTACCACACAAAGAAGAGTCCAGCACCAGGCAGGGTGCCTTCCTCGCCAGTCCCTCGGGTCGCAGATAGGCAGTTCTAACCTACCCAGGAACTCTTCTGGAAAAATGGCTGGGGGATCTGGTCTCATCATGACGACGACCAAGAACACTCTAGAGGCACAGTTCATTTCTGTCCTATGCGAGTCCCTGCGAGTTGAAATGAACTAACTCAGAGGCACCAACTACGGCAAGCTTCCACGGGTGAGGTTGATCACAAGAGCCTCAGGCTCTGTACCAGGAGAGTTCCTTTGGTCAAGTGACAAGATCGATATTATACATTTGCAAATGGGACTGGTGATGAGGGAATCTAATACAACAGGCAACCAAGGTCACTCACTCAAGGTCATTGAGTAGATGCTGACTCATACCTACTTTGAACTGTCCCAGTGGGTTTCTGAACGCTTTATAGGAGTAGAAAGCCCTGTTTATCTCCTGAGGAGCAGCTGGTGATTTCGAACTGCTGATCTTTCAGTTAGCAGTCCAACCTTGCAGTGAGCAGATTAACTTGTACCCAGTTCACTGCCATCTTACACACACAGTGCTTCCTTCTACTGCTGAGTTTTAGGATAGGGAGAGGGGAAGACTGGACATAAGCTCCAACAACTGGGGTGGCCTGGAAAAGTCAGAGGAAATCCTCTAGACGCACCCATCCTATCATGTTAATTGAAATTAAACATCCACAACATGCTTGAGAGCCCAGAGCCAAGTCATCCCCTGAGACTATTAAAAACCAAACCCAACCCATTGTTGCCGAGTGAGTTCCCACTCTGATTGACCCCATGACATTGAGTGGAACTTGCCCCAGAGGACCAGATTTTAAGAGGGACACCATTGACTGGGCCTGGGGGTGTTCTTGATTAAAATTTAGTCTATATGGAACAACAAATATGTTCGTAGAATGCAAAAGTGGTATTTATTTATTTATTATTAAATAGTAATATATTTATTTAATTGTGAAACACCGTGGGATGTGGGACAAACTGTTAAAAAACAGGACATCTGGTCACCTTAGGCAGAGGGCGTGAAGGCGATACTCTTTAGAGAAGCAGATTGCTGCATCTTTTGTGGAGTGACGGGTGAGTTTGGGACACCCACCTTTGGGTTCGCCGCCAGATTCATAACCAGTGTGCCACCAGGGATCCTTAGGCGATTTAGTGACAGTAGTTAGCCTGGTGGCTCCAGGCCTCGCTCCATCAATCTCGCTCTTCTCATTTCCCACCCTCCCTAGGGGCTATCACTACTTCCCTGGCTTTAAATGCCATCGGTATATGCTAAGAAATTCCAAATGGATAGCTCCATCATAGTCATCTTCTTTCGTTCCATAGACTTAGATGTCCAACTGACCATTGGCAGCTCCCGCAGGTCGCTCTTAAAACTCCATTTATTCATGCAGAGCACCTGCTCCTCCCCAGGGTCCTGAACCTGCTCCTCCTTTGAGTTTCTCATCTCAGAAAAGGGCACCTTGGTCTGCATGAGGCCGCCAACTTGGAAATGCTCCCTGTTGGCTGCCTTTCTGACAGGCTGTGCATCGACTCCATTACCCAGGACAGTGCCTTCTACCTGTAAACTCTCTCTTGAAGCGGTTTGCTCCCCACCATGTCCTTTGCCCTCACTGTGCCACCCCCTTCGCTCCCTAAGATGGTCTTCACCATTCCATCCACCCTGTGACAGGGCACAGGGTCTCTAACCACAGACATCTCTCCCCTGCTGAAATGTATTCCATGGTGTCTCACTGCCTGCAGAACCAAGTTGAATCCCTTAAGATAGAGGTGCTCCCTACGATGTAGCGCACTGACCCCTTCAACCTCTATCACTCAGGTGCTTTCCTGTTTCAGGGTCTCTGTTCCTCCTACCCGAGTCATGGCTTTATTGAAAATAAATAAATAAAAGAATGTAAGGTTACCATCAGTCACCTTCGACTCACAGAGACTTCGTGTGTTAGACTAGAACTGTACTCCAAATGATAGTCAAGGGCTGATGTGTTCGTCTGGGTAGACTAGAGAAACAAATCCATAGAAACGCTTATGTGTATAAGAAAATGATTTATATACAAGGGCAATGGAACATTAAGAAAAGCATCCCAGCCCAGTCCAGATGAAATCCGTAAGTCTGATATTAGTCCATAAGTCCAACAACAATCTATAAAGTCCTCTTCAGACTCACGAAACACATGCAATGATGCCGAATGCAGGAAGATCACAGGCCAGTGGGTGCAAAGTCAGTGGTGGTAGAAGCATCGCTGGCAGGGGTCTCCCCATGGCTTCTCTAGGCCAAGGTTTCTTGTTGCATCAGGGTGGATCCAGGTGGCTTTTCTTCAGGGATGTCTCACAAGAAGTGAGTCTTATCAGTTGAGAATCTCCAATCGAGCGTTGTCAGTAGAAAGTCTCCAAGGAGATAGAGAGATAGTGTCTCTGCTTCCCAGAAAGAATGACCACATTTCCCCAAATTCTCATGAGAAAGCCAGGCCCACACAGAAGTCTTATTGGCTATCTCCAGATTGACAGGTTAGATTCCACCCCGACATTCTTCATCCTCAAATAGATTCCAGATTAGGTGACTGCCACAGCTGATTTTTTGGAAGTAGATTGTTAGGCCTTTCCATCCCTGCAGTGCTTCTGGGTAGATTTGAGCCCTAGCCACCAAGCACAGTCAGCACTTGCAACCCAAAGATTCCCTATCTCCCTGTAAATGTACTTTTCCAAAAGGATGCCTAGCCCGAACCCTCTCAATAGGGTGATAACATTCTGCTCATGAGCTAGTGCTCATTCAACTTACCTTTTATACAGTCTATCAAATGTATAATAAATGTCTGTGATTCTGCACTGCCTGTTGTCTAGACTCAGGGTCACTGGGTGGTCCAAGTATTTGCCTTTATCTACTGCTTGAAGGTAGGTGGTTTGAATTCAACCAGTGGTATCACATAAGGAAGGCCTGGGGATCTGTTTCTATAAAACTTACTGTCAACACAAAACACCCCTCACTCCACCCCCCCAAACCCCTGCCCACCCCCACCCCTCACACCCTGGCTACCCCATGAATCAGTTTCACTCCACAGCACACCAGGATGCTTTGTGTTGGAACCAATTCAGTGGCCACAGGTTTGCTTTGGGTTTTAGACTAAACTGGGTTCTAGTTCACAAGGAGATATGAGGGGGTACCCCACCCCCAGCAAACTGGAATTGTACTGGACAGAGCGGAGCTTTCACCCTACACAATTTTCCCATTAAGGGATCATCCAGCAATTTTCCCTGAGTTACTGTACCGAATGCTGTCACCTGGGAAGGTTCCCGCTGGCCACAGCAGATTTTTTTGTAAAATCAGTTTAGCTCAAACCTCATTTTGATGGTTGATTTAAGGGAACAGTGTATGGCTGTGAAATTTTATTTCCTCCTCAGGAAAAGTGCTGCAGAATCTGTTGTGATGTCAAACACAGCTTACAAAGACAGCGCGATGGGAAAAACTCCAGGGTACAAGTGGGTTTTTTCATTCCATAAAGGGTGACGTGTCCTTAACGTCCCAAGTGGATGAAAATGTAGACCTGCAGTACACTTGGAGTTTGATCCCCCAGAGCAGACTGTTAATCAA
>PVJH01019494.1:0-42633 GCA_004026705.1 Nesogale talazaci
CTTGGTGAGACAAAGGGCAGACATGCCCCATTTACTTCCCTCAGAGAGCCTCCTGCCTTCCACCCTGCCTTTCTGTCTCATCTCCCATGTGTCTGCTCATCCTCCTGCTTCTTACTTTCTAATTGCCTGACTCCCTGCCTCCTGTCCACCAGACATTCTGGTCTTCTCTATGATGACCTTTCTTGTGCTTCCCCTGCTGTATGTCTATCTACCTTTGTAAATTGATCTCTCTGGCTGTCCAGCTAACCTTTAACCACATGCTTGACCTCCAGGCTGTCTAACCATTTACCAGTCTCTTGCCTCTGTCTGCTTGTCTGGCTCTGTATAAGTTTCCTGGTGTTACTATGACAAAGATGTGACAGAAAGATGGGACTTTCTACTTGGGTAAAGAGTTGCAGTCTCAGAAATTGACAGGGGCAATTCTGTCTTGTTCTTTAGGGTCACTGTTATTCTGCATCTATCTAATGACAGTTAGTTTGGTGACTTTTCTGTATGATGAATAACCATATATTTAATAGATGTAAATAACCCAAATGTCTTCTCTTACAGTTATGGATGTCAGAAGTCTGGAATTGTTTTCAACACATGAAAACTATAGCAGTACAAAGCCACTCACCTCCTTTCACATCTGCCCCTACCAGAGAAGTTCTCATCTATAAGTTCTTGTGATGAATTGGAATCAACAACTTTTGTCTTTTGTTTTTGTTTTTTTTTTTTGGGGGGGGGCAGGGATATAACTGCCCTCAGGTGGTGGGAGTAGGAGGCCCAGCCTTTTCTCTGTGGAGCTGGAATTGAACCTCCATCCCATCAACAACTGTCTTTAAGTTCCATGAATAACCCAAATAATCTATTTCAAAAGCGTCAATAAAATTTCACCTACAAATTCTGTTTTGCAATATAAGATAACATAGTCACAGTGTTCATAGACTTGATTGTAGAGATTTGGAGTGACTTTTTTCAGTATGCCACTTTGATCTTAATACTGCTGTCTGGTCTGTCACACTTGAATCTCACTTATCTAGCCAATTTATCACTATACAACCCTCTAATTCTATAGTCTTCCCCAGCCCTGACCAAGAAGAGCCGACTATGCATTGCTTCAAGATGTGTCCATTTCCCTGGGGATGGAGAAGGAAAGAAGGGAAGAGAAGGGGTAGGAAAGGCAGGGGGGGGGGATATCCAGTCAGAGGAAGAATACAGTTCACTCTGCATCTTTAAGTAATTTCAGCTCATCTTGTTGTTTCCTAGACTCTCTACTTATTGTTGTTCTATAGTCAGTTCCAAATCACAGTTACTCTATTTGCAACAGCATTAAACACTGGCCCTGAACAATCTCCACAGTGTCCTCAGGCTTGAACCCATTGTTAGAGCCACAGGGTCCCATTATCCTGTTCAGAACCTTCCTATTTTCCACCACACTTTCACTTTATGGAGCCTGATGTCTTTCTCCAGGGACTGGTCTCTCCTGACAGTATGTCCAAAGTATGTAAGATGAAGAATTGTCGTAGTTGGCTCTAAGGAAAACTCTGGCCTTATTTCTTCCAATACAGGTTGATTTGTCCTTTTAGCAGGGCACAGCACTTTCAAAATTCTTCTCCAGCACCACAAATCAAGGGCATTAATTCTTCTATAGTCTTCCTTACCCCAAATCCAACTTTCACATGCATATGGTGCAATGGAAAATACCAGGCTTGGGGTTAGGCAGACCTTAGTCTTCAAAATAACACCCTTGCTCTTTAATGCTCCAAAGAGGTCCTGTGCAGCAGACCTACATAATGAAACTCGTCTTTTTATTTACTGGAATCTGTCGATTCCATTTAAATTTATTGTGAAGCTAAGCAAGACAAAATTCCTAGACAACTCTAACCTTTTGCCCAGTTCCCATGCTGGAGCTGTGAGGATTTTGATCTTCCTTACATTGAGTCGTAATCCATACTGAAACCTGCCATCCTTGATCTTTATCATCAAGTGCTTCAATTCCTCCTCACATTCAGCAAACAAGATTGTGTCATCTGGTTGTTCATACATAATACTTCTTCCAATCCTGATGCCTCTCTCTTCTTCATATGATCCAGCTTCTCTGATAATCTGTTCAGCATATTAATTTAAGAAGCATGGTGAGAGACTATGAGTCTGACATATAAGCCATATGTCTACATATTCCCTTATTCTTTTCATACAACTGCCACTTGATCTATATACAAGTTCCAAATGAGCACAATGAAATGAGCTGGAATTCCCATTCTTTCCAAAGTTACCCTTATATCCAAGTTTATTATACTCCACACAGACAAAAGTCTTGTATAGTTAAGGACACATAAGTAAGCATCTTTCTGCTGTTCTTTACTTTGAGTCAAGATCCTTCTGAAATCAGACATGATATCCCTTGTTCCACACTCTCTTGTGAATCTGGCCTGAACTTCTGGCAATTCCATTTCAATATCTTTGCAAAACTGAGAACTGGGAAGAGAGGTTATATGGACAAATTCCCTATACCCATATTCCCTTAGTTTGGGAGGCTGAGTCTGGTGGAGGAAGGCCTTCACACTCAGGAGTTGGCGATGAATCCCAATCACCTTCTCCAGATGAAAAACCTTCCCTACAATATCTTCCACAATAGGCTACTTAATGATGTTTCTGTGGAGCACATGGCTGCTCTGTAGCCCAGAGGCTGTCTTTAAGAGCAATCAGACCCCATTGTCTGCCCCACTCCCTTCTGATAAGGAGCATAAATTGTTGCCCTTCAGAAGAGTTCAGGGACACCAAAAGTTAAGCCTGCTCAGGGACAGCCAGCCTTAAGCCATCGTCTTAACTGTAGAATCCACCCACCTTGCTATGCATGTGCCTCCCAGTCACATGTATGCCCTTATTGTTACTTATGTGTATGAATTGGTTGCATGTCTTGAGAATATATAAGCCTGTTGGAGAATACATTACTTTCCCACTTCTCTCTTATTTCTGTCTCCATGGAAGAGGTGGACCCTTGCATGTCTTTATTGATGTTACCTTAATTTACCCTTGAACTACACAATTGCCCATTTGGACCCATTTAGTTGTGGAGGCTGGTGGTCAAAAAATAATCTGCTGCAATGGTTGTGAGATTATCTTAAAACTTACCTGTGCAACATCAGTGTTATGATTCTGTGGGTTGAGCATCCTTTGGCTCACCTTTCTTCTGAATAGGCACAAATATGGATCTCTTCCAGTCAGTCGGCTTAGAAAAGTTTTCTAAAAAAGTACTGAAAAGTGTTAGGCATTAATTAGTAGTATGGCGCCGAGTATGAATAAGAAACTAAGTATGAGTATGTATGAATAAGAAACTAAGGTAAGGAAGAAGTTACAAGAATTCAGTCAAGAACTCTCTGACTCACATTTTTTACAGTCACACCTGTGGAAAGTGCTGTGGTTGACAAAAGAGGTAATCTGGGTTAAGTAAAAGAGGCTGGGTCCAGAAGTTCTGAGGCATGCACTAAAGGATAAACCAGAGTGTGTTATCCTGGATAGACTAGAGAAACAAATTCATAAACAGGCTCATGTATAACAAAAAGCTTTATCTACAAGAGGAATGAAACATTGAAAAAGCATCACACTCAGTATGGTCCAAGTCCATATTTAATACTAACCCCTATGTCTGATACCAATCTATAAAGTCCTCTTCAGACTCATGAAAACATGCAATGATACTGAATGCAGGAAGATCACAGACCAGTTGATAGAAAGTCTTTGAATCTAGTGGCATTGTAAACATCTCACTGTTCACAGGTGTCTTGTCAGCTGCAATGTTTCCCAGGGAGTGGCAGAAAGAGAGAGAGAGAGAGAGAGAGAGAGAGAGAGAGAGAGAGAGAGAGAGAGAGAGAGAGAGTCGTGTCTCCCACCCCAAGAAGAAATACATGATTTCCCAGAATTCTTAGAAGGCCATGCTCACTCAGAGATCTCATTGGCTATGATCTCATTAATAGGTTACACTCCACCCTACACTCTTAATCTTCACATTGAAAAACAATCATATAACTACCACAGAGAGCTAGTGAAAATTTGAGTATGTTCAAGAAAATCTGCCTTTGAAGTCAAAAATTTAAGGACAAAAGAAAAGGGTCTGGCCCATAGATTATGTCATAAAATGACTAGCAAGAGGAAGGCAAGAGAAAAGACCTTTTAATGTGGTGGGAGAGGAAGTAAAACTTGAGGCACCTGATTCTCTACCACAAAATACCAAAGATGTCTCTAAGGTGAACCACAGGCAGGTAGAAAACCAATTTAGCAATGGATTTTGTGTTTCCACTTAATCCTAGCTCTAATCTAAGAATAAGTAGTTGTTATGACATGGCCCTACTCGATATGCACCCTCTTGCAGAAAGCACGGGAGATATTGAAGCTCCAGGAAAGTGTGGAGAAGATTCTAGATGGTGCCCAACTATGAGAAAGACTAGCATCTGGGGTTTCAAAGGTGTGTTTACAAGCAAACAGCCATCTAAGTGAGACTTCAAGTAAGCCCACAGGGAAGAAACACACCAAAATCTGACTCAAAGATTACAAATTATGTCACCCAAATCCAAAATTGGGAATGATATCAGAGCTTAAATTATGAAATTATGGTGTGCAGAAGGGTATGAATGACAGTGAAATTCCAAAATATATTTGCAGTATCTATACATAGAATAACCTTCGTAATTGATGGATGGGAATAACCTGGTTATTAGGTAGAGAGCATTAAAGAGACGATTAAAATGATAAATCTGAGTTGAATGATTAAAACCTTGCCATTTGATCTTCCTTATGATAGACTCTGAGCTCCATCTGTTTTTTTCAAATTGGGGGTTATCTTCTGCATTTTGTTATTTTGATAATCTTCTTGAATTTTTGTTTTGTATATTTTTATGTTTATGGGGATAGGAAACCCAGAATACTGCATCTATAGAGACAATTACTAGGATAAGGGTTCCTGGAGGGTTTTTTAAGGTGAAGGAATAATGAGGAGCAGATATCAAGGAGTACAAAGAGGAAGAAAATATTCTGAAGCTAATTGTGATGGAGATTATACAATACTGCTTGATATGATTGAGCTATTGAATGGTCTAATGTCTGAATTATGTCCTAACAAAGTGAAGTGGTTAAAAAATTTAAAAACTCTAGCTTCTTGAAATGGTGGCTTCAGAGGAATTATTCTTAAAACATTTCCATGTTTAACTTTGTTACTCTGGGCCATGAATTTGACTATAGAAAAAGTAATCATTTCCAGACCAAACAAAAACAAACCACCAAAAACAGGGAGAGAGAATTGAAGAGAACGTTCCTTGCTCTCACACAAATAGTACTGGTCCTTTTCTAGAACTTTCCACCGGTTGAACTTATATTCCTTTTCAAACCCGATTCTTTTGTTGACATTTGTCATTCTCTCTTTGGTACCAAGACATTATGAACAGGGTCAGTAATATCTTAGAAGAGACCAATGTAACAGTTACTTTAAAAGCTGAAGAAATATTACCTAAGTGACTATACCAATAAGCAAATTGTGAATTCTATGCATTAAGGAGAGGATTACAAGTCAACCGTATTCATTTCCCATGTTCTCTGGAATGCATTTTACAATTGTAGTGGCTAAACAACCTGATTTGTTCTCTCAGTGTTCTAGAGACGAGATATCCCAAATAAGTATTTTTTAGTTGATCTCAAGGTGATAGCAGAATACAGTATCTCCAGAAGAGATTCTTTTGCCTTCCTCTGCTGCTTCTGGTACCTGCTAGTATTCCTTGAATTGGAACATCATCATTTCACTTCCGTATTACCGTTAGCCTATGTAGTCCCTGCACCATGTTTCCTTTGTTGGGACGATTTTCCTTTGTTGAAGGCCCTGATCATTTGGTGTTTTACTTCTAGGTCTGTGATCTACCTTGAGTTTTTTTCTTGTATGTGGGGCAGGGTCAACATCTTGTTTCAGAAAAGGGTCTTTTTCATTTTTATACAGGTGGATATCCACTGTTTAAAGCACCTCTTATTAAAGAGGGCATCTAGCTCCCACTTGTGCTTTTGGGGCCTTTGTCAAAGATCAACTGTCTATATGCTGATGGTTTTATTTCCGGGGTTTCTGCTCATTTCCATTGGTCTGAGTATCTTTCATTATTCCAGTACCATGCTGTTTTGACCACGGTGGCTGTACAGTAAGTATTAAAGTCAGGTAAAGCCAGCCCTCCAACTTTGTCCTTCTTGAGGATTTATCTCCTAATTCTGAGTTTCTTCCCGCTCCATAAGGAATTGGTCATGCTTTCCAATTCTTTGAAGAAGGTTATTGATATTGGTATTGAATTAATATAGTGTTAAATTTATGTAGTGCGGTGGATAAGGTTGACATTTTTGCTATATTGAGTCTTCTGATGCAGGAACATGAGATCATCTCCTTGTGGAGGTTGCTCTTATTTTCCTGTAGTTGGGCTCTGTAGGTTTCCCTGTGTAAATCTTTTGGGCGTTTTGGTTATATATATCCATAGATATTTCAATTTGTTCTTGTCTATTTCAAAGTACACTGATTTCTTGAACTCCTTCTACAGTCTTGTCCAATGCATTTAGCAATCCAATAAAATTCTGTTTGTTGACTTTGTATCCTATATCCTGCCACTCTTCCACATACCAGTATCACTGCCAGCACTTATGTTGTGGAGTTTTTGGAGTTTTCAATTTATAGAATCTTGTCATCAGCAGTTATTGATAGTTTCACCTCATCCTTTCGCAGACAATTACCTTTAATAAACATTTTTCTGCCTTATGTTTCTCCTTCTGCCTTAGGACTGCCAGAATGATGTTGAATAAAAGTAGGGACAAGAGGAATCCTTGTTTGGTCCCCTATTTCAGTGGGCATGTTTTTGTTTTTCTTCCATTGACTATGATGTTGACTTTTGGTTTTTCCTAAAGAGATTGTATTAACTTGAGGAATTTTCCTTCCATTCCTATCTTCTTGAGTGTTTTAATTAGGATTGGGTGTTGGATTTTGTCAAATGACTTTTATGAGTCTCTTGATATCATCATGTGGTTCTTAACATTTTTCTTATCAATGTGATGGATTATTTTGATAGATTTTCAAGTGTTGTATCATCCTGCATTCCTGGAATGAGTCTCACCTGATCATGATGGATATGTTTTTGTTTAATATTATTTTATTGGGGGGCTCTCACAGATCTTATCACAATCCATGCATATATCCATTGTGTCAAATGAATCTGTACATCTGTTGTCATCATCTATTTCAAAACACTTTTTCTGCTTGTGCCCTTGGTATCCTTACTCTTTTCTTCCACCCCACCCCCACCCCCATGTCCCCTCAATAATTTACAATTTTTTTCATGTCTTACTCTGACCACTGTCTCCCTTCATCCATTTTCTGCTGTCCATCCCCATGAGAGGGGGGTGTCATCATATGGTGACTATTATGGTAGGTTCCCCCTTACTCCCCCTCTTCCATTACTCTCCTAGTATCATTTCTCCCCTTATTGGTCCTGAGGAGTTTATCTGTCCTGGATTCTCTGTGTTCCAAGCTCTGATCTGTATCAGTATAAATGTTCTGGTCTATCCAGATTAGTAAGATAGAATTGGGCTCATGATAGTGGGAGGAGTGGGGGAGGGGAAGACTAATTAAAGAACTAAAGGAAAGTTGTATGTTTCATTGGTGCTATATTGAACCCTGACTGGCTCATCTATTCCTTTGGCCCTTCCGACATAGGGTAACCAATTGACTACTGATGAGCTTTGAGTGTCCTCTCTGCCCTTCCCCTTATTCCAATTGATATATTTGTTTCACTTTGGGCTTTTGATATCTGATACTTTATCCCATAAACACCTCATGATTACACAGGCTGATGTGCTTCTTCCATGTGACTTTGTTCTTTCTGAGCTAGATGGCTGCTTGTGCATCTTTAAGACCCAGATGCTATATCTTTTGATAGTCATGCATCGTCTGTTTTCTTCATCACATTTGCTCATGCATTTATTCTGTCTTCAGCAATGTGTTGCTTCATTTTGGTTTTGTGAGTATTATTGTCTATGCATGTCTATCTGCACAAGATAAGCAGGATGAGCAATCCAGAGGAGAGGACAATGGGACCAGCAGTTCCAGGGGGACTTGGGAGGAAGGAGGAAGGAAGAGGCCGCCAACAAATCCAGGGGCAGGGGAAGAATAAGTGTTCTAAAATTGATGGTGTGGGGGGCACAGGATGCTTGGGCAGGGGCTGGCTCGATCAAAGGCAATGTATCCGTGAGGAATTACCAAAACCCGAATGAAGGCCAAACATGATAGTGGGAGAGGAGGAAAGTAAAAAGAGACAGAGGAAAGAACTGGGGTGCAAAGGACATTTAAAGAATCTAAATACAGGTATGTATATATGCAAATACATTTTTACATCATGATAGGGGAATTGATCTATGTACATATATTTATTTGCAAAGTATTATGGAAGCAGATGGACATTGAACCTCCACTCAACTACTTCATCAATGAAAGAACACTTTGTTCTACTCACATGGCACTCTGTGAGGTTCTCCTTACCTGACACCATCGCTGAATGATATGTTTTATATACCTTTTATGTTCTATTAGCCAATATTCTTAAAGGATTTTTGCATCTATGTTCATTAGCGGTATAAGTCTGTAGTGCACAATTCCTATGGGATCCTTGCCTTGTGTGGGTGTCAAATTTATACTGGCTTCCTAGAATGAGTTTGGGAGTTTGCCTTCTTTTTCCATGCTCTAAAAATAATTTGTGGAAGATAGTTGTCAGCTAGTCCATGAATGCTTCAAAAAATTATCTGATGAATTTTTCTGATCCCGGAGCTATTTTTGCTGGTAGTTTTTAAATAACCATATCTATTTCTTCTTTTGCTATGGATCTGTTGAGGTTTTTGACTTTTATCTGGGATAACCTCAGGAGGAATGGCTTTTCCGAATATTTATCCATGTCTTCCATATTGTTGCATTCATCAGAACACAGACTTTCATAGTACTTTGTGTATATCCTTTTCATCGTGTTGCATTCTGTTGTAATTTCATGGGTCTCTCCCCTCGTACTGGCTACTTATATTTGTTCCTTCATTTCCTTCATTAGGTTTGCCAGTGGTCTGTCAATTCTGTTGATCCTTTCAAAGATACAGCTTTTTAAAAAATAATTAAAAAAATCATTTTATTGGGGACTCTTACAGCTATTATAGCATTCAATACATCATCTGCATCAAGCACATTTGCACACATGTTGCCATGTTCATTTCCAAACATTTTCCATTTGAGCCCTTGGTACAAACTTCCCCCTCCCCCCTTTTTTAATGAATCATTTTATTTTAGGTTCTCATACACCTCCTCTCATGATCCATAGATACATTAATTGTATGGAGGCCACATTTGCACACTTGTTGCCGTCATCATTCTCAAAACTTCCTCCCTCCACCTAGGACCCCAGTTCCAGCTCCCTATATTTCCCTTCCCCCCTCCCCCCCCCACGAACCCTTAATAATTTAGAAATTGTTATTGCTTTTTCATATTGTACACTGTCCAATGTGTTCCTTCACTCACTTCTCTGTTGGCCCTGCCGCTGAAATTGGTTCCCCCTTTCTACCCCACCATCCCTCCACCCTCCTAGTATCACCACTACCATCACTCGTCCTGAGGGATCATCTATCCTAAATTCCCCATGTTTCCGACTCAGCTCTTTTTTAACATTGCTTTTTCTGCATCATTCTCTTGTATTCCCATTATTTTAACTCTACCTTGATTTTTAATATTTATTTTTACTATTGGAAAGGTTGTTCTGTTGATTTTGTTCTCGTGACTGGAGGTTCTATTTATTTATTTAAATCATTTTATTGGATGTTCCTACAACTCTTATCACAATCCATCCATTGTGTCAAACATCTGGAGTTTTATGACAGCATATAAGCCATTTGCCACTCTTCCTTTTTCACATATTCATTAGTTTCTATCAAACTGCTTTTGCAGGATCCCATAGAATTTAGTGCATTGTATTCTCCTTCTTAGTTTCTAGACACTTCCTACTTCCGGTTCTAATCTGTGCCAGTTACCATTTTTGTAGCAGAGGAGCAATCATTACTCATCTTCCAATTCATCTTTTCTGGTAGTCCTTTTGCTAATCTCCAGCTTCCTGGTGTGGTAGTCATCTGAGAGTCCTGTACATGTTTGAATTTACCAGTCCTGACTTGTGTTCCAGCATTTATATGGTCCAATTTAGAAAATGAGCCATGTGCACTTCAAAAGAATGTGACTTTTTTTTTGGGGGGGGGTGCATTTGGATGAAGAGTTTTATAAATGTCTATCAAGTCTAGCTGCCTAATTGCGGTGTGTACATCTGTAGCCTACTTGCTGAGCCTTTTCCCCTGTGATTTATTTTAATCATTTTATTGGGGTTTCATACAACTCTGATCACAACCCACACATTGTGTCAAACAACTGGAGGTTTTATGGTAACATATATCTTTCTCTGATAGTGGTGTATTAAAGTCACCTACTATGCTTGCTGAGTCTGTGATTTCTTTTTTCCTCTTTTTAACAGTTTGATGAATTTCAGGAGTCTTTCATTAGGCTCATATATGATTCTTCTGCTCACTGGTTCCTGTTCTACTGATCCTTTTAGCACTGTATAGTGCCTATTCTTGTCTTTTGTTATGGTTCGCCACTTGAGGTTTTCTTGTTTGCTTGTTTGTTTTTAACCTCCGGCTCCCTCATTTATTAGTTCCTGTATTTCCCTTTGATGAATGGACTTCATCCCTTCCATCATGAACTTCAACTCCTCTATCACTGTGTCTCTATTCTGTGTTGCTTCTCTTATAGCCTGTATGACTCCAATTAGCATTCTGAAGACTTCTTTTTGTGCCATATTAATATTTGCTTCTTCTATGAGAGTTGCCAGCTTTAGGACTTCCTCCACTATTATGTTTTGTTTTTCTTGTCTTCTTTTTGAGGGTGGTGAGGTTAATTGCTGTCCTTTTGGAAGAATTAAGCATCAAATTCCTGAGAGAACAGGGCCTTTTTATCTGTGATACTAGTAAGAATGATTTGGGGGACTAACCATGGCCTCCAATAGTAGTGAGTCAGACTATTGTGTATGTGAATTGCCAAGGCTACAGTGGCTGGTGGTGCATTGAGTGGGAGTAGGCAAACAATTGTAGTCAACATCTCTGATAATTTTCTTGACTTACAGAGTGAATATGTATGGTGAGAGGATATAACCATGGCACACACTTTTCCTGCTACTAAACCATGAGGTATTCCTTTGTTCTGCTCTCACAACTGCCTCTGGATCTATACAAAAGCAATTGAACATTGAGAAAACATCTCAGCCCAGTCCAGTCCAAGATCATAAGTCCATGATTAGCCCATATGTCCAACACCAATCTCTAACTCCTCTTCAGACTTTTGAAGCACATGCAATGACACCAGGACAATCACAGGTCACTGGGTGCAGAGTCTTGTGTATTCAGTGGTAGTAGAAGCATCTCAATGGTGGCAGGCATCTCCCCCTGCTCTTTCAATCTCAGGGCTCAGGGTCTATCAGCATGCTGTCATGTGTCTCTTCAGCTGCAATGTCTCCCAAGAAGTGTTGTCAGTAGAAGGTCTCCAAGGAAGTGCACCAAGAGAAATTATGTCTCTGCCTTCAAGAAGGAATGACCACATTCCCCAGAATTCTCCAAGAAAGCCATACCCACACTGAGGTCCAATTGGCTATCTCCACACCTCCTATGGGCCAGACGCCACCCCTAAACTCTTAATCCCCAAATTGACGCCAGCTTAGGTGACTTCCACTGGACCCATGTATAATTTCCTCATGAGCACGATGAAGTGTTATGAAATTCCCATTATTCTCAAAGTTGTTCATAGTTTATTATTGTCTACAAAGTTGAGTACCTTGACACCGTCAAAAACACAAGTAGATATCTTTCTGGTATTCTCCACCTTTAGTCAAGTCCTATTTGACATCAGCAATGGCATTTCTTGTTCCACATTTTCTTCTAAATATGATCTGAATTTCTAGGAGATCCCCATTGCTGGACTGCTGCAACACTTGTTGGATGATCTGCAGAAGAGTTTCATTTGTGTGGAATTTCCATGATAGGATTCTACAGTTTGAGCATTCTTTGGTTCACCTTTCTTTGGACTGGACACAATTATGGATGCCTTCCACTCAATTAGCTGGAAGTAGCTATCTTCCAAATTTCTTAGAATAGAGGAGTGAATACTACCAGAGCGTCATCATCTTGTTGAAACATTTCAGTTTGCATGCCATCAGTTCCTAGGCCCTTTTGGGGGTCTGGGAAGGTGTGGGGGGCATAAAGTACTTATTACAACTTGAACTTTTGCCTTTAGCACCATTAGCTTTTTTATATGACAGGAGTTCTCAATCTGTGGGTCGCGACCCCTTTGGAGGGTCAAATGACCTTTTTACAGGGGTCGCTTTTTTCATAACAGAGGCATAATTGCAGTTATGAAGTACCAACAAAAATAATTTTATGCTCAGTGGGTCACTGCAATGTGAGGAACTGTATTAAAGGCTCATGGCATTAGGAAGGTCGAGAACCACTGTAAGATGTTTTTGCATTACCAACGCCAATAATTATCAGTGCATCTCGATTACTTATTTGATCACTTTCCAACTGAAGTTGTTGATATAATTCTTCAACTTCTTCATCACTAACTTTTGTGGTTGGTGTATACATTTGAATAAATACTTGTATTGATTGAATTTCCTTGAAGGAGCATATATATAATCCTATCCCAGTATTGCACATCATGATGGAAATTGCAATGTTCTCTTTGATAATGAATAGGACACTATTCCTCTCAATTGTGTTATTGCTAGCATTGTAAATCTTATGATCTTCTAATTCAAAATGGCCAATAACAGTCCATTTCAACTCATGAATGCCTAAAATATATATTTTATATATTTCTTTTCATTTTGGATGACTTCTAATTTTCCAGTACCCATGCTTCCCACATTCCAAGTTCTAATCACTAGTAGATTTTTGCAGCTGTCTCTCTTTACCTTGAGAAATGTCCCATCAAGGAATGAAGATCCTGAAGTCTCCATTTTTACATGCTTTACTCAACCCTTGTCATCATGGTCAACTCCACTCTGAGAGATCAGTTTCTCCTCAGTCACCATTTGAGTGCCCATGGACCAGAGGGATCCATCCTTCAGCTCTGTCTCTGACAGTGTTCTGCTTCCATTATGTAGGTCTTCATATCTGACAATGCTTTGAAACTATGTCTAAGGGTTTCAGTGCCTCCTCACATCACTCTATGACAGGGAGTCAAGTCCTTTTTAAATGATCTTTTCTTAGTCTGGAAGTTGAGCTGAAACATGTTCACTTTGGGTGACCCTGTTGGTATTTGAAATACCAGTTGGTATTTGAAAAACAGTGGCATACCTTCCAGCATCAGAGCAATAAGCAACCCACCACAGTAGGACAAACTGGTGGATATGTAGTGAAAGAGAAAGATTAGATTAAAATTTTGTAGGTAATGAGCTTATGTTAATGGGAAGGGACAGCCCCCCAAACTGTGAGAATGCCTGCTGAGCTCAAAGACTATGATCAGTGTCACTGAATTGACTATGTAGAAACAGCTGAATTAATCACTTTATTTATTCATTTATTTTGTATATATTATCAGTAACAACAATTTGAATTTTTTTCATCTGGGGACTAGGGAAAAGGGGAGCTAAGCGCAGCCTCAGAATTGGGAGCATGTTGTAAATCAAAGAATGGACAGACCACGGGAGGGATGATGTAAGGCTTATAAGGCTCCCTGCCCATGGATTTGGGCAGAGGCCTAGGAATTATATAAGAAAAAGAGAACCTTGATCCCAGGTGTTGCACAATGATTTACCTGACCCCAGGGAGGACAAAGATGTGGGCATTGGATGTAAATGTATATATAGGATAAGTAGGTTAGGTAAGAAGAGGGTTATTTTCCTTGCACTGTTTTTCATTATTTTAATTTCTGGACTCTGATTCTTGGACTTGACCTGGGGGTATAATCATTAATAAAGGAGAAGAAAAGATTTTAAAATGAATGTCTTTCATAATACTTCACACATCACCACTAAGAACTGGTTAGAGAGAGCTGCTCTTTCTTGCATTTTCCACCCAGTGAACTTCTACATCTCCTTCAAGCCCCATTCTTTTTGTTGTTGCTGTTCTGGACTTTTCATGATATACTGTCCACCTCTCATACAATTTCATAGTTAATTGGCTTTCAAGTAGAGTTGTATATATAACATAGATATCAATTTTAAGGCTCACTCCCAGCTCCTACATTCATTGATTATGCCCCAATTTCCCTTCCCCTGCCCCAGATGCCTACCCCCACTGCAGGTAAACCACTGCATCAACTATTGTCTCTATTTTGCCACTACTTCTGTGCTTCATAAACTTGGAAACCTAACAGAAACAATGAAAATAAATGAAACAACCACAAAAACAAATGGAACAGAAAGAAGAAAACAACAATAATAATATAAAGATGAAATAGAGAGTAGGAACATGAAGACCAGAAAACTATGTCATGGGACAAGTGATCCTAGAGCAAATTCAAGTTGAATCAAGAGGGAGGTCAACTGCTCAAGTACATATTATATAGCATGGTTCACTCCACCATAATCAGGCTTACTAAAATCTCTGTCTGATAACAAAACTATTCAATTTTCTCCATAGCCTTCTACATATTTGGGTGTTCACAATTTATGCTTTGCTACTTTTCCCTTCCTCTTAAGGCCCATTCTTAAGATATTTCTGCTTTAGTTGATCCAGCCTAATCACCATTCCTTCAGTTCAATTTTTCCTCTTATCATTTTATTGGGGGCTCATACAACTCCCATCACAACAATATATACATCAATTGTATGCATACCACATTTACACAACTGTTGCCACCATCATCCTCCAAAACATCCTCCCTCCACTAGCCCTCAGTACTAGCTCCCCATATTTCCCTTCCCTCCCCATTGCCCCTCAAACTCCCTCCTGAACCCTTAGCAATTTACAAATTGTTATTACTTTTTCACATCATAAACTGTCCAACATGTTCCTTCACTTACTTCACTCATTTACTTCCCTGTTGTCTGCACCCCAGAAAGAAGGTTATATATAGGCCCCTGTAATTGGTTCCCCCTTTCTACTCCATCCTCCTGGTATCACCACTCCCACCACTGGTCCTGAAGGGGTCATCTATCCTGAATTCCCCATGTTTCTGGCTCTAGGGTACATCCCCTGGTCTAGCTGGATTTGTAAGAGACCTTCAGTACAATTTTTACCAATTTCATTTTACCAATTTATTTTTCTCCATTGTCCCTCAGGAGTAGGAACTGGAGAAATATTTCTGGAATGAGTAAACTAATGGGCAAGCTCTTATAGAATTTTCTCTCTACAAAGGAAGAAAGCAAGGCTAAGAGGTTTTAAGCAGTGTAAAATTTTAAACTTTGTAAGTAGAGAGGCTGAACCTGGACTTTGGAACTTCTGGATCTAAGCTTCTGTTCATGCAAGGTTAAGTTTATTTAATGAACCAGACTACAAAGAGGAACATTTCAAAGTCAACTGACATGAGCTGGTTTGGAGCAGAACAGAGATGATTCCTAATCACATTATCATTAGCTGTTTTACTCTGGTGGTATCACTGGATATGTCAGGCTTTCAATTTCTCACCTTTAAAATAGAAGTAATCATAGCCTATCACAATGATAAACTACATTTGAGTCCCTTGAAATCAGGGATCATGACTTTTGCTTGCAGCCTTGTCGGCACTGAGAATGCCGGCTGACACACACAGTACGTGCTCATTATATATTTGTTGAAATGGAGAAAGTATATGGACCATTATCACAGTATCTAGTTATCTGATTATCAGTTCTCCAACTGTTTTTCAGGATGTACCTTCTCCTATGACGTAAGTTCATCCTCCAAAGGCAAACTGGACTCTGCCCTCATTCATTTCCCCTCCTACAAGTGGGAAGGGCAATCTTCCCTAGACTTGGGCAGGGGTGGTCAGGGACAGTCAGAGCATGATCCAGCTGCATCATGAGTATCTTCATGCCAAGCCCCACGGGACTCTTAGGAGTTTTCC
Organism: Nesogale talazaci; assembly: GCA_004026705.1. Classification (NCBI taxonomy): domain Eukaryota; kingdom Metazoa; phylum Chordata; class Mammalia; order Afrosoricida; family Tenrecidae; genus Nesogale; species Nesogale talazaci. Next base: position 16,112 of record PVJH01019494.1, read on the forward strand.
CCCAACTCTTCCAAGTGGCCTTCCTGCTCAGCCTGGTTCTGCTGCTGGTTCAGGTGGTCCAGTTCTACCTCCGCAGGCAGTGGCTGCTCAAAGCCCTGCAGCAGTTCCCATCACCTCCCACTCACTGGCTCTTCGGACACAAGCATCAGGTAGGAACTGGGGGTTCTGGTAGCGGGAAAGCAGGGCAGGTTTGTGTTGAGAGCATGAACAAGTCATTCCATAAAGCCTTGTTAGGTAAAGCTGCACCTGCCTTCAGCCACCTCTCAGGCGTCTGCTCTCCACTCCCAGCAATGGGGAGCTCGCTTCCTCACTGAAGCCTCTTTTGTTCTTGTTCATGTTCACTGATTATTCCTGTGTAGACCTGTAGTCTGTCCAGACCACTGTGCAGAGCTGAAGGCCAATGGTCTTTCCTTCTGAGTTCTCTCATTTCCTTCTTCAGTTGTAAAGAGCGAGGCTTCTGTAAAGAGCAACTGCTTCCTGGAGCCAGTTGCTCATTCCAGTGTCTCAGTTACCCGGTGGTGCTGGAACTAAATAATAACCACCAATGGGTGACTTTACAGAATAGAAATTGTTGTATGACAGTTTTTGAGACTATTGTCTTGTCAGGGGGGCCCAACTTATTTCTGACTCATAACTTACCCTATGCACAACAGAATAAAACATTGCCCAGTACTGAATCATCTTCACAATTATACATGTTTGAGCCCAATGCTGCTGTCGCTGTATCAGGCCATGTCATGAAGGTGGCTTCCTCTCTTCCACTGTCTGTCTCCTTTACTAAGAATGATGTTCTTTTCCCGGAACTGGTCTCTCCTGGTAACACATCCAAAGTGCACCTGGCAATGTCTTCCCGTCCTTGATCTGTGATTCATAAAGATCTCAGTGGCAAAGGCTCAGAGGTGGGCAGTCTATCCTTTTTTTGTTCTTAGTCTGTTCTTAGTGTGTAAATTCTGATGAAACCTGTTCACTTTTTGCACTACTTCTAGTATTTGAAATACCAGTGTACAGCTTCCAGTGTCAGAGCAGCTCACAAGCCACTACAGTACAGTAGGACAAACTGACAGACAAGCAACGATTTGGAGTCTAGGAGTCTAGAGTATGCTTGTGAATAGATATAATTTCTCTTTTTCTCCCTCCCTCCCCCACCCATGACCTTCCTCCCTCCCTCGCTCATGTATGCATGCACATGAGCTCTAAAGGAAGATTCTTATCTCTCTTCACTTCTCTGTATCCTTTCACTTAATAGTGATCCTACATTTGCTAGTGTCCCATCAACTTACTTCTTTTGCACCGCTAACAAAGCATTTCATATTTGTCTCTTTTTTCATTTGTGTAAGATACTCATAAGGGTTTTTCCCTTTAAAAGCACTTCTGGGTTGGGAGCACTTTGGAGTGTTTCCTTTTAATCCAGTGCAAAGCACCCAGCATGATACATAGATAATCAGGCCAAGTGTGTTGAGTGACAGAAAGAGAAAGACTGGAAAAACTGCCCCGATGGGAGATAAAATTTGCAACCTGAGCTCTGAAGAAAAAAAGGGTGGGGTGGGTAATGTGGAGTGGAGTGTTTGTGAAGATAGAAGCATTTGGAGGGATGGATATTGCAGGGGCCTATCCCTCTCTTTTGTCCAAGCAGCCAACAGATTGCCATCAGAGTGGAGCTGAGTACTGGAACTGTTCAATTTAACAGCACAGAAAGAAACAAAGCTCAGTTTGTTCACATATATTGGGGAAATGAAGATTTTCAGATCATTTGATGATCTTTGGAAATTATGATTTTTTTAAAATGTCGTTATCACTCGTTGCCATAGATGCCTCTTGGGGCATCCTGTTCTGTTGGTCTCCACATTCTGTGTTTTAGTTCAGACCAGGCTTTTTGAATTATGATGTGATGCAAAGAGTCCCTAAAAATGCTTCCAATGAGCGACATCCTCTTACAGAGGGGTTGCAGGGAGGAGATGAGCCTGTCAAGCTACAGTGTAGTAGCAATGAAATATGCAACTTTCCTCTAGTTCTCAAAGGCCTTCTCCCACCTAGTATCATGTTCCCACTTCTTCCAGACAAATCCAGGTAAAACAGGGAATGAGCACTGGAGTTAGGAACATGGGGAATTTAGGATAGATGATCCCTCAGGATGAGTGATGGGAGTAGTGATACTAGGAGGGTGGAGGGATGGTAGAATAGAAAGGGGGAACCAATTTCAGGGGTCTACAAATAACCTCCTCTTTGGGGCACAGACAACAGGGAAGTGAGAGAAGGGACACATTGGACAGTGTACAATATGAAAAAGTAATAATTAGAGTTCATGGGGGAGGAGGGAGGGAAATATGGGGACCTGGTACTGGGGGGCCTAAGGGGAGAGAGGATGTTTTGAGAGTGATGATGGCAACAAGTGTGCAAATGTGGCCTGCATACAATTGATGTATGTATGGATCATGAGGGAAGTGTATGTGTCCCCAATAAAATGATTCATAAAAAGAGAAAGAGGAGCTTATACCAAGGGCTCAAGTAGAAAATATTTGGAAATGAATATAGCGATATGTGTACAAATATGCTTGATACAAATGATGCATTGAACGTTATAAGAGCCCCCAATGAAATTATTTAAATAAAAATTAATAAATAAAATGCTTCCAATGGTTTGCCATTACACTGATGGCCATTAGAAAGTTTATATACTCAATAATGAATCATTTTCTATTAACAGAAATAAAATTCACCTTGCTCAATCAGTTTTAAGTTTCTGTTGGTTAATAGCAATTACAGTAAAATAGTCTGCTTATAATACCTTCTCATTTTTGTTTATTCAACATTTCTATAATTGGCTATGTCATGGATTCATAAAACACAGCTGATTGTGTTGAATGTACTCCAGACAACCAGAGGTCAGGAAACAAGGTGTGGCAGTTAAGTGGACAGGCTCTGCTGCCAAGCTACCTAGCACAGATCTAAAACTTAACTTTAAATACCCTCTTCTATATGACTCAGTTTATCCATTTGAAAAATCGAGGTGATTATAATGATAGTATACTATCACAAATTATTATGAGTTGTCTTTGGTACACACCAATGGTCAAATTAATACTCACTATGTCTTAAATGAATAAGAATAGTGTTTGTGCTTATGAATGTTGAGAATTTAGTAGATTTAAGAAATTCTTTAAGAATTTTATTATTTAAGAATTTTATTCTTTTAGAAATTTATTAAGAGTGAAATCCTAGTAGTAGGACAACAGATGGGCATCGGACCTCCACTCAAGTACCTCCTTGGTTCAAGAACACTTTGTTCTTTTAAATTGGCATTCTGAGATGCTCAGCTTCCCGACACAATCACTGAAGACAAATGTGTGCATAAGCAAAGGTGGTGAAGAAAGCTGATGGTGCCCGGCTATTAAAAGATGGAGCATCTGGGGTCTTAAAGGCTTGAAAGTAAATAATCAGCCATCTAGCTCAGAAGCAATAAAGCCCACAAGGAAGAAGCATGCTAGCTTGTGGAATCATGAGGTGTCAAAGGGATTAGATATCAGGCTTCAAGAACTAAAAAGCATAACATTGTGTGCTCACTTTCCTGATATGATCGCAGAGGACAAATTTGTGCATAAGCTAATGTGGTGAAGAAAGCTGATGGTGCCCAGCTACCAAAAAATATAGCTTCTGGGGTCTTAAAGGCTTGAGTAAACAAGCCGCCATTCAGTTCAGAGGCAATAAAGCCCACACAGAAGCACACCAGCCTGTGTGATCATAAGGTGGTGAAGGGATCTGGTGTCAGGCATCAATGAGCTAAAATTATATTATTATTAATGAGGGGGAGTACGGATTGGGGACCCAAAGCCCATCAACAGGTGAGGTGACATCCTCTTGCAGAGGGGTTACAAGGAGGAGATGAGCCAGTTAAGATACAGGGTAGGAGCTATGAAATATGCAACCTTCCTCTAGTTCCCATGCTTCCTCCCACACACTATCATGACCCCAATTCTACCACATAAATCCAGCTAGACCAGGAGATATACAGTGAAGTTGGAAACATGGGAAACTTAGGATAGATGATCCATCAAGACTAGTATTAGGAGTGGTAATACCAGGAGGGTGGAGGGATGGAGGAATAGAAAGGGAGAACCAATTTCAGGGATCTACACGTAGCCTCCTCTCTGGGACACGGACAACAGGGAAGCGAGTGTTGGGACACATTGTACAGTGTAGCGTATGAAAAAATAACAATTTGTAAATTAGTAAGAGTTCAAGGTGAAGGGGGGAGGAAGGCTAATATAGGGAGCTGATACTGGGGGCCTGGAGGAAGGGAGGATGTTTTGAGAGTGATGATGGCAATGGGTGTGTAAATGTGGCCTGCATAGAATCATGTAAAATGATTCATTAAAAAAGGGGGGAGGGGGCTGAGCCCCGGTGGCGTAGTGGTTGTGCGCGGGACTGCGGCCCACTGGGTTGGAGGTTCAATTCCAGCTCACAGGAGCAAGGGCTGGACCTCCTACTCCCACCAACAGAGGGCAGTGATGCCTAAAAAACTAAAAAAAGGGGGAAGGGGAAAGGGAAGGTTTTATTTTTAAAGAGGAGCTTGTACCAAGGGCTCAAATGGAAAATGTTTGGAAATGTGTGTGGCAGCATGTGTGCAAATGTGCTTGATACAAATGATGTACTGAAAGTTGTAGTATCTGTAAGAGCCCCCAATAAAATCATTAAAAAAAAAGAGTAAAATCCAACTGGGACTGTGAAAAGGAAAATCAAAACAATGAACAGTTGTATCCTCCTTATGCAGATGCATATTCAAATAGCCTCTGATAGTTCCCACAACCATATTTTTCCCATTGGTCTATGTCTTACCACATTTGTGTCTGTCTTACCAGTAGACCCCACAAATGACTAGTATTTGTGCTGGGATCACTTCGTTTGTTCTATGTGTTTGGTAAAGCAGAGGATCTGTGGGAAAGAGGGAGACTTACAAGGAGATGGATCTACATAGTGGAGATGACAATGGACTCAAATATGCTAATGAGAATAAGGATGAGGCAGGTCTAAGCAATGCTACATTTTGTTGTACTTAAGGTCACTGGGTCTGAGTCCACTAAATTGTATATCACAAGAAAAACTCAAATATTTATCTAATAAATGAATAAATGTATATCTATCATTTTACTCATTCAGGTATTTTCACTCACTCATTAATTGAATAAATGTTTGTTGATCTAATGCCTGCATTTACACTAAAAACAAAACTCAAGATACCCGGAGATTGAGTGTCAGCAAGTCTCTAATTGCTGTTTCTGCTCTTTTCCAGAATTTTTTCTGTCTCAGACCTTGGACTCCTTGAGACATCTTGTTGACTTCCAGTCTTCTTCCATCTTCCCATGCTTGCTTCTTAAATTATCTCAAGATTTTATCTGCCATTTATAATATAAATTATACCATTAAGACGCCTACACACAGTCCCCTCTCCCTGTTTCTTTGCTGTATAAAAAACCTTATTTCCTGTGACTTATACTCTGTGTTGTTGGCGTTAGGTGATACACAACAACCCTGTGTCCAATGGAATGAAACACTGGCCAGTCCTGTGCTACCCTGATATTGTTCTGATGTCCGAACCCATTGTTGGCACCACTGTGTCAGTCGATCTTTCCAAGAACCTTCCTCGGTTTCTCTGCCCCCCTGCTTTACTGAGCATGATGTCCTCTTCAGGGACTGACCTCTCTTGAAAGCACATCCCTAATCTCACTATCCTTAGGTCTGTGAGGACCATTCAGGTTGTATTTCTTCCAAGAGAGAATTATTTTTTCTTTTGACAGTTGATGGTACCTTCAATATTTTTCACTAATATCATCATTCAAATGCTGGGCTCTAATAAAGCAGTGAGAAATACTCAAAGTGAGTTTGCCAACAAGAGTTCAAAGACTTGGCCACAATGAAATGAATCTGATGGGCTTGAATGCCAAAGGACTGTGGACCTGGAGTCAATAGGATGGAGCTTAAACTCACATCACTGGGCTTATCAATAACCTTTGGTTCCTCAGCCCTCTGTAAAAGAGGATAACGTAATAACCCTTAACTCACCAAAAATTGATCATTATATTATGAAAATTTGTGGAAAAGCTTTATAAACCATGCAGTCTGTTCCTAAGAAACATTTATTACATGTCTTTTACGTGTGAGATTCTGGAACAAGTTCTGAGTGAGTGTTGAAAGCTCAACCAAAAAAGGGGCACAGATCCAAGGATTCAGATCTTAGCTTTAGATCAACAAGAAAAGTCTAGATCAAAGACTAGATCATCAGAAACCACCCAAATCCTTGAATCTCTTCTGTTAGATATTGAACTACAATCCTCTTATCTGATCTACTGTTCTTCCACACTTAAGTACTGACCTAAAATAAATTTTCATGGATTTTTTTTCCACTTGATTACAGTTTCAAGAAGATCAAGAGCTGCAACAGACTCTGAAATGGGCAAATGAATTCCCATGTGCCTTTCCTCGCTGGTTGTGGGGGAGCAAGGTCTTCTTAATGGTGTATGACCCTGATTACATGAAGGTGATTCTGGGCAGATCAGGTAAGGAAAACTCACAACCAGTAGGAGAAGTTTCTTGCATTTCGTTAAAATTCTGAAAGCTCTCAGGTCAACTATAAATAGATAAATATAGTCCTCAAATCCAAACTCCACATTTTTGCTCTAGTGTTGGATATTCAACTTTAGGAAGTTGATCTTCCTTCCTTCTTTCTTTTATGATACTTCTCCCCTTCCTTTCATTTTCTTCCTTGAATTCAGTTCCTCCCACTTTCCTTTCTTGTATCTTTCCTTCCCTCTTTCCACATTATTCCATTCTGTTCTGTGCCTTTATATTCCTTTTCTTCATTTTTCATTTGCCAGCTCCCTTCTTTTTTGCTTCTCTCCCTTCTTCTCCTCATTCCATCAAACTGATAGGCTCTGCTATGTGCACTGTCCCATGAATAAAAGTAGGTCTCACAGCCATTATTTTTACCTGCTGTGCAATATAGAGTGGCAAAACTGCTAATTGCTAGCATTTTTTCACTGGCTGGCATTTAAGACATTGCCTACCCATTTAGCCAATTATCAGCCCTAATCCTATAAGTTTTTGCTCAGGTACAATGAGTCTGCCTCCCTTTCACTCACATTCTAATGACCTTCCTTACCATTCAGATCCAAAGTCAATGGGATCCTACAGATTCCTGAGCCCCTGGATTGGTATGTATAAACCATGACTACATTCCACCCATCAGATAAATTTGTCACAAGTCTTATCTTTGGCTCATAAAGAATAAAGGTGTCCAATCACCACCCTTATATATGAATCAAGCCTCATTTCTGAACTTTTCAGAATCCTAATCATAGCATCTTAGTGGATAAATTTTCTCTAATAATTCTACTCTTTCAACATTTGTTATCAGTTTACTCAAAATGTTAAGATCTGGCCTTCTGATGAACATTTTCATGTTTAATCTCATAGCTATCATAATTCCATCCCGTGTACCAGTTAAATGGAAAATCAGCATTCTTAAAATGTGGCCTTTTAAAATTGTGCAAATGATGGCTTCAGATTTTTCTCTTCCAGGGCAGGTCTATTCCCTCCCATTTTGTCTCAAATAGCCCCTGGGAACCCATCATCCCAACACACGTACACACACACACACACACACACACACACACATTCCTCTCTGCCGTAGGAGAAGGTCTGCTCCTGTTGAACGGGCCGACATGGTTCCAGCACCGACGGATGCTGACTCCTGCCTTCCACTATGACATCCTAAAACCCTACGTGCAGCTCATGGCTGACTCTGTCCAAGTGATGCTGGTAAGTGGGTCTCTCTCTCTCTCTCTCTCTCTCTCTCTCTCTCTCTTACGTACACACACCTTCTCTCACTCAAGGACCCCTGCATGCACTCACAATACACCTTCTTACAATCTGCTCTCAAGCATATTGTTCCAGGGACATCCATCAGACATACACTGACACTCTCAGACCCATGAGCATGAATATTTCCCCAGCTAATATATGAGGGGATACCTCCCCACCACCAAAAAAAGAAAAAATAATGAAAAAATTTCAAAACTATGCATTTAATTTTTTTTTTTACAAAACGACTTTATTGCTGCCAACATTTTCTGCATTGCACATAATACATTTGTTAAATCTGCAATTCCATTCTTGGAAACATTTTTCAAACCCATCTGTTTGGATGGTTGGCACTGCCCCCCCCTTTTTTTTCACCTTCCCTTCATGGTCAATGCCCTCCTTTCATGTCACTTTTTATTTGTGGAAACAAAAAGTAGTCGCCCAGAGGTGGTTAGTTGAATTAGGTGCTTGGGGCAAGAGAGGAATGCTGTGTTTTGCCCAAAATCAGCCCGTTTAAGATGGCTCTGTGAGCAGGTGCATTGTTGTGGTGGAAAAATCTGCCAGTCTCTCTTATGCCATAAATCAGGTCATTTTTGTCACACAGTTATGCAATCTTTTCAGAACTTCTAAATAGAAAGCTTGATTAAAAGTCTGACCAGGTAGAAAGAACTCTAAATGCACTACAAGTTGATTTTATTTTCACTTTTATTGGGGGTTCTTACATCTCTTATCACAATCCATCCATCCATCCAATGTGTGAAGCACATTTGCACATGTGCAGCCATCATCATTTTCAAAGCATTCTCTTCCCACTTGAGGCCCTGATATCAGCTCCCCATTTCTTCCCCCTTCCTCCCCCACCCGCCCCCTCTCATGAACCCTTGATAAGTTATAAATTATTTTTTCCATTTCTTACATCGTCCTCCATCACCCTTCACCCATTTTCCTATTATTCATTCCCTGGAAGGAGCTTCTAGATTGATCCTTGTAATGGATTCCCTTTTTCTCCCCCCTCCTTCCCCCAATTCTCCTGGTATCTCTACTATCCTTATTGGTCTTGAGGGATTCATCTAATCTGGATTCCCTGTGTTGTGGACTCTTACCTGTAGCAGTGTACATGCGCTAAACTGATTTGTAAGGTAGAACTGAGGTCATGATAGTGGGGTGAAGGAAGCACCAAGCAGTTGGAGGAAAGTTGAGTGTTTCATTGGTGCTATACTGCACCCAGACTCGCTCATCTCTTCCCAGTGACCCCGCTCTGAGGGGATGTCCAATTGTCTGCAGATGGACATTGAGTATCCGCTCCACCCACCACCCTCCCAATGACATTGGGTATGGTTTAGTTCTGGGTCTTAGATGCCTGATACTTTAAACCATCGACACCTCATGATCACACAAACTGGTGGGTTATTTTCATGTGGGCTTTGTTGCTTCTGTGCTAAATGCCACTTGTTTATTTTCAAGTTTTTAAGACACCAGACACTGTATCTCTGGCTAGTGGAGCAACATCTACTTTCTTCACTAAATTTGCTTATGCACCCATTTTGTCTTCAGTGATCCTGTTGGGAAGGTGAATGTCATAAAATGTCGGGTTGCTGAACAAAGTGTTCTTGTCTTAAGGGCATCCTTGAGTTGAGGCCAGATGTCCATCTGCAACCTTAATTTTCAACATATTGATGAGTACATAATTCTATTCCCCTCTCATTATATATTTTTACACATGTGCATGGCTATATTTAGGTCTCTATAGATGCCCTTTGCCTCCTGGTTCTTTCATCTATTTCCTTTTTACTTCCCTCTTGTCCCACCACCATGTTCAACCTTAATTTGGTTTTACTAATTCCTCACTGCTACATTGACCTTGATTGAGCCCTACTAGGTATCTGGCAATCTTCATTCCATTGATTTTAGTTCAATTGTTATTCTCTTGTTCCTGGGTTGTGCCCCCTGTCCCATTTCCTTTTTCCCAACTCAACTTCTCCTGTATCCCCCCCAAAATCATTGGTGCCAATCTTTTCATCTCTGAATTATTTAATCCACCTCTCTCATCTAGGTAGACAAGCAGATACATTAATGAGAGTAAAACCAGGCAAAGCCAAATAAAACAACAAAGGAAGTTTAGACCAACAAAACATTAACAACAGCAGAGAGCAAGAACAAAATAACTATACCAAACAGAAAACTGCTGACAAAAATGGAAAAGCCTATAAATAGTTCAAGTTCTGTCTGTTGACCTTTACCAGTGTTTTCCAATCGTGTCTGATGGTGTGTCATACTCTGATTCCCACGTCTAATTTTGGTATGCCCCGGGAGATTCATCACTCTGCTCCCCTTGCTGATCTTCTGCAGACCCTCAGCCTCGTCCCAGTGTGGTGGGGCCAGACTGTGCACTATACCCACACTGTGTCTCCAGTATTGTTCCCCTCAGAGGCATGGTTCAGTGAGGGATTCCATGTCCTGTGGTGGGGCCAGCCCTAAGGTCCACCCTGCACCCCCACAATCCCTCCTTTCCCAGTGCATTCTCTGTGGCAAGCAAGAACAATGTCCTCGGGACTTGCTGGGCCAGGATGTCCTCTCCTATTGTATCTATTTTTATTTCTCCTGTGTGCTCTAATCCAACTTGCCCCTCTCCCCAAGCTGCAGCCCAGTGATGTCCTCTGTGCATTGTTCTGAGAGGGAGGTGGGGTATTAACATAGTCAGGTGTGGGACTTGCACTGCAGATCTATTAGTTCCCTACTACAAGATGGCATGCTATATTCATGTTTTGGCACATCAGATTGAAGTCTGGTCTCTCTCTCTCCTCCTGTGGAGATAAAAACAATACCTTTCACTTGGGTGGATTCATGCCCTGCTTGCCCCATACCCATGTCTTTTCTTTTTTCTCTCTTTCTCCCTCTTATTTAATTGACTGCTCTATGTACCTCTGGATTGGGTTTGGCCCCTGCCAAAGTTGCTGGAGTGCACCCTAGGGAAGTATGTATATAGTAGCTTTTCCCCTATGCTCCCCTCCTGGCCCCAACTTTTTTCTAAAGCTTACCTCAGTGGACTCATGTACTTATTCTTTTGTGTGTAGCTTACTTTGTTTAGCATGACTTCCTCCTGTTCTTTTCAAGTGGCAATGTGTTCATGCATTCATCCCCGCATTTTAGGGACACATAGTTCTCCATTGTATGTCTGTACCACAGGTTTTTTGATCAATCGTCTGGGGATTGTTTTGTTTCAACCATCTGGAAATTTGGATTGCTTCCAGCTCCTTACAATTGTGACCTGTGCCACGATGAACGTTGGAGCACAGATGTCTGGTCATGATTTGTTTCTTGCCACTTCTGGGTATATGCACACTAGGAGCATTGTTGGGCTGTATGGTAGCTCAATCTCCGTCTCTTTTTGATATCCCCAAATCAATTACCATAGTGACTGTACATATTTATAAGTCCAGCAACAGTGGACAAGCATTCCTATTTTCCCACAGGTCCTGCAACACTTGTTATTATATGACTTTTTTGAATTGGGCTTTCTTGAGGGTGTTAGGTGGTATGTCATAGTTATTTTAATTTGCATTTCTCTTATGGCTAATGATCAGGAACATTTTCTCATATGTTTATTGGCCATTCAGATTTCTACCCATCTGAAACTTCTGTTCTGGTTCTCTGCCCACCTTCTCAGTGAAAAATTACTTTTTTTTCTTATTGTAAGCTTACAAAGTATTGGAAATTTTAGTAATAAGGCCTTTGTCTGATGCATCATTGCTAAAGATGATTTCCCAGTCTATGGGCTCTCTTATTACTCTCTTGGTGAATTCTTTCAATGGACACAGGTAATTTATCTTCAATATATCCCACTTGCCAATTTGTGACTCCTCTGTATTTGTATCCTTCCCTATTCCTAATAGCCTATATATTCCCTATGCCAAGGTTCTCAGCTTTATCCCAATTCCCTCATTAAAATCCCTAATCATTTTTTCCCAATTCATTGAAGAAGGATGATTGTATTCATATTGGGATACCATTATATAGTGCCTTGGGCAGAACTGACATCTTTACTATATTGAGTTCCAATCCATGAGCATGAGATAATCTTCCATTTGTTGAGGTCACTCTTAGTTTCTTGTAGTAGTGTTCTATAGTTTTACTCATACAAATCTTTTCTTTTTTTAGTCAGGTATATCCCTTGATATTTCAATTTGTGCTTGGCTCTTGTAAGGATGCAACCTATTAAATTGCCTCTTCTGTGATCTTGTTTGATGTGTATAACAGTCTGATGGGCTTCTGTTTGTTGATCTTGTATCCTGCCACTGCTATATTCCTCTATTGCTTTCGACACTCCACTTACATCGAATTTCAGGAATTTTCAATGTATAAAATTACGTTGTCTGTGAATTACGATAGTTTTGCCTCTTCCTTCCCTGGAAAATACCTTTGATGTCTTTTCTTTGTCTTATGTTGTTCGCTAGAATCTCCAATATGATGTTAAATACAAGTGGAAACAAGGGCATCCTTGTCTGATCCCCTTCTTCAGTGGAATTGTTTTTGTATTTTATCCATTGATTACCACATTGACTGTTAGTTTTCATATATAGCTTGTATAATATTGTGTGATTTCCCTTCCATTTCTATCTGCTTGAGTGTCTAAAGCAAGAATGGGTGTTCGATGTTGCTGAATGCTTTTCTCACATCTATTGATATTATCATATAGATAACATCTATATAATAATGGTGCTTGTAATTTTTCCCTTCAATGTGGTGAATAATACTAATGGTCTTTTGTATGCTGAACCATTCCTTTATCCCTGGTATGAACGCTACTTGATCATGGTGAATTATTTTTATATGCTTTTGTATTCTATTGGCCAGTATTTTATTAAGGTTTTTTGCATTGATGTTCATTAGGAATATTGGTCCATTGTTCTCAATTCTTGTGGGATCCTAATCCACTTTAGGTATCAGTTATACTAGCTTCATAGAAAGAGTTTATGAGTTCTCCATCTTCTTCTATATTCTGGAATATTTTGTGTTGTGTGAGTGTTCTTTCTTGAATGTTTGGTAGAATTCTCCTGTGAAGCCATCTGAGGCATTTATCAGGAACTTTTTTGTTGATAATCCCTTGTTAGCCTTGTCTATTTCTTCCACTGCTATGGGTCAGTTGAGATTCTTGATGTTCTTCAGGGATATTCTGGGGAGGTATTGTTTTTCCAAGTATTTGTCCATGTCTTACTAGTTGTTGAATTCATTATAGTACAGGTCTTCATGGTTCTGTGTATTGTACTTTTTATTTCACTAGGGTCTGTTATAATGTCCACTGTTTTATCCTTACTAGTGAAATTTGTTCCACACTTTTTTTGGTTAGGTTTGCCAGCGGTCTGTTGATTCTGTTAATTCTTTCAAAGAATTCACTTTTAGATGCATCAATTTTTCCCATAATTCTTGCTTCCCTCTCCTCTGTCTCAGCTCTGATTTTTTGTCTTTTCTTTTGCTATTAGTAGGATTGTTCTGTTGACTCTGCTCTAATTGGTGTAAGTTTTGTGCCAGCCTATCAACCACAAGGCTCTTTCCTTTTTCATGTAAGCATATATTGCTGTCAGTCTTCTTCTGATAAATGCCTCTGTTGTAACCTCAAAATTTGGGAATGTTATATTTTCATTCTCATTGGTTTCATTTGCAAATTATAACCCCTCCCAGTTGTTTACTCTTGTATTCTGCAGCGTCCTGTTGATATGGCACAATGGTCAGAGAGAGACGTCTGCATAATCTATATGTGCTTGTATCCCAACATATGGTCTATATTCAACGATGTGTGATGTGGGTTTGAAAAAAATGTGAATTTTATTGCATTTCAGTGGAAAACTCTGATAGTGTCTATCAGGTTAAGTTGTCCAATGGTGCTGTTTAGATATGTAGGTTCCTCATTAAGCTTCTTTCACTGTTATCTGTCTCTTTCTGAGTGGTGTATTAAAGTCACATACTATAATTGTTGAGCCTGTGACTTTTTTTTATCTTTTGGAGTGTTTGATTTATGAATTTCATGACTCTCTTGTTGGACACAGATATATTTATTATTCTTGGTCTACTATTCCCTGCAACATTATACAGTGTCCTTTTTTGTCTGTTGCTATGGCTTGTACCTTGAGATCAATTTTGTCAGAGATTAAGATTGCTATCCCTGTTTTTTTTTTTCACTTTGCCATTTGCTTAGTATATTTTTTCTTCAGCCTTTAATTCTCCACCTATTTTTATTTACAATCTTGTGTCTCCTTTAGACAGCAGATTGATGTGTTATATTTTCTGAGCCAGTCTGATAGCCTCTGCCTTTTAATACCTGAGTTCAGTCCATTGATTTTCAGTGTTATTTACATCCATCTGTGGTGTCATCTTGTACTTTTTGTGCTGTGTGTTTTCCTACATACCTATCTTATCACTTGGTGTTGTGTGTGTGTGTGTGTGTCTGTGTGTGGTTCATTCTTGCCTTCTTTCCACTATTGAGTTAATGCTAACTTAGAGGCTGTTTTCTCTTTATCACCCTCTTTGTGGAGTTGTTTTATGTGATGGTCTCTTGTTTGTGCTTGGTGAGTGCTGTTATTCTGTTCATACTGGGTCAGCATGGATCTTTTGTAGGGCTGGTTTTCATTTAATGTATTCTTAAAGTTTTTCCTTGTCTGGGGAGACTCTTACTGCTCCATGATTTCTTAATAGATAATTTAGCCGGGCATTATATTCTTAGGTTTACATTATTTTCTTTCAATTTTTGGAATATATTACTCCACTCCTGCTTCATCTTCATTGTGGCTGCTGATTGGTCTGAACATGTCCTTATTTGGTTACCTTTATAAGTAATTATTTGCGTTCCCCTAGCTGCTCTTATGGTCTTCTCCTTTTCTTCATAGTTGGATAAGTATTACGTGTCTTGGTGACTTCTTAGGGTTCAGTCTGTCTGGTGTTCTTTCTGCCTTCTGAATGGTTGCCTGGTTTTCATTTATTAAGCTGGAGAAGTGTTACTCTAAGAATTATCTCGCTATTCTCGCTGTTAACTTCATTGCTGTGTATAGTTCCAGTAGTTCAGTTACTCTAATTTTGCTCCGCTCCATAACTTCAGACATGGCTCTCAAGTTTTCTTCAGCATCTCTGATGGATTTATTTGACTGCTTTTCTGGTTTGTTGAGGTCTGCTTGGTTATCCTCTAGCCTAAGCGCTATTTTCTTCATAACAATTTTTATATTTTCATTTTATTTCTGAGCATCATGAGTCACAAAAAATTACTTCAGAGGCCACATGAGGAGCATGGAGTGCCAGTTTGACATGCCTGCTCTAGATCATGGTATGATTCTCAACCTCCACTAGTCTGTTGGCAGTCTGTTAATTTGCTACTGGATTTTGTTATTTCATCCCTTAAGCCTTGTATTTTCCTATTGTGCATTGCCTTTACCAACTCTGTCATTTCATCCTTTTCACCCATTGCTTCCCTCGCATCCTGGATGATGCCAAATAACACTCTGGAGATTTCTTTCTGTGGCAGGTCAGTATCTGCTTCTATGCATATCGTTAGGTTCATGACTTCTTCGGCCATTGTCTTCTGCTGCTCTTCCTTTTTCACTGAGGTTATTGGGGCTGGTTGTTGTTTACATATTGTTTTAGAGGAGCCCAGTGCCATCTTACAGAGTTGATGAACCCTGGACTCTCTCTTGAGGCACTCGTATGAGTGGTTCTTCAAACTACCTGCGGCTAGCTGCACTGGGGAGTCAGGCTACGGCTGTATTTTCCTGTGGTTTCACTCATACCCTAGCCTACTAGTATTTCATTATTTGGAATGTGAATTGGATAGTCCTCTCATGGGACACTGGTTGAATGTTTATGGGCCCACAAGACTGGCGTTTCACTGGCTGATCTCTCAGGAAGCTGTAGGGGTGTGTCTCACGGTATTTAAAGCACCTCCAGTGGTGTGTGGTTTTTCCCTTTGCAACTGGAATGCCATTGAGGGTGTGTGGGTGTACTCTCCTTAATGCAGAGCAAAGTAGATGGCAGACAAAATTACCCTAGTCAGAGGCATTGCCATGGATGTGCGGCTGTTCCTGCAGGAGCATAGAGAAACACCGATGATGGGTAGGAATTCCTCCAATCACTTGTAGGGCCTTGGGATGTAGTCTGGAGTTTCCCCAAATGTACAAGTTGAAATTTTTTATTCTCTTGCAAAGTTGATGGATGTCTAGAATCAGCTGTGTCATAGATCAACATTTCACTATTTTTTGGAACTAGAAAACCACTCATGCACATGACTTTTCCCAAAGAACTGTCCTTGCAAGCTGTGTTCAGCATCACAACAGTTTCTGTGACACTTTTCTCCAGCAGGAAATAAAATTTTACAGCCACATGCTGTTCTCTTAAATCAGTCATCAGAAAAAAAATTAGGTTTGAGCAAAAGCGCTCATATCAAAAAATTCATTTTGGACAGAGGAACTTTTCCAGGTTATGACACTATATGCACTAACTCAGAATGAGTTGCTTGATATTTGCCTAATGGGAAAAATTTTGACTATGAAAGCTATGCTGTTCCCAGCACAATTCTGGTTTTTTTTGGGGGGGGGGGAATGGGGGTAACCCCTCATACATACATATTGCCAACCTCTAAGATACAATTATAAGAACAAGACCTGTTCACTCACACAGACACTTGTATGCACTATTACTCATTCTGTTGTGATTTCACAATTTAGGACATATGTACTCAAACACAAGGTGACACATGGATTTTGACATACCTACTGACTCATAAACACACATATTTAGACACATCAAGATAAACTAAGAAAAATACATAGGCACGCACTCTACACATGTATGCCCATGCAATCAAATGCACTGACTTCCAGTGTGGCCAAACAGGTTGAGTTCTCATATTAGTAGAAATAAAATCCCTGAACACTCCTCTGGCACTTACAAAAATTGTATTCTCAGAGCACTATTGTGAAAATTGCTGACACTATGACTCCAAATGGTCTTGACAACAATGGCTTTGCAGGTAGGTTGACAGAGGATCACACCACTATCTTGGATCCATGCTTTCTTCATAGCCCATATCCCCAGCACCTGCTTTCATGTGTTCTTGCCACCCATCTGGTCTGAGGTGCAGAACTTGTGCATGAAATTGAGGCTCTCTGTACAGAAATAGACCCTGGACATATATTATCCTGGTTCAACCCTATCATGCCACCACTTCAGTATGAGGACTCTGATCTGTAGCCCAATTTTGGCTATGAACAAAATGTAAGTTGGCTGAATGAAAATGAACTTCCTGGTGTCTTTTCTATCAAAGAATTCAGCCTGATGCTTTAAGCTTTTACCTGGGATTCACATGATTGATATGTGAAGATTTAGTGCATCAACTCAAGACAATAGAGAGCTATCTTGCTTCACAAATTCAGAAAAGAATGGCTTTTGGTTTATGGTGGTAACCAATAAGCAATGAAAAGTGTTTCATAATTTAAATCTTGATTTGTATTATTATACATTTAAAATGTAAATGAGTGAAACAAATAGATACGGTCTACAAAAATTTACTCGACAGTCTTACTTTACGAAATTGTCATCTGCTCAAAAAGGAGAGGAGTTCCCAAAATGATATTCAGAGAGACATAAAGGAAAATCTATCTAATTAGGAAGACCTCTTGGTCTGAATAAAGCCAATGTCCCTTTCTGGACAGGAAAAATGGGAGAAACTTGCTACCCAGGACTCACATCTGGAGCTCTTTGAACATGTGTCCTTGATGACCTTGGACACCATCATGAAATGTGCCTTCAGCTACCAGAGCAACATCCAGTTGAACAGGTAAGCAATGCTTCCAGCTCAGAGTCCTTGTTCAGACCACCTGATTGGGAACTTCCCTGAAGGACAGATGGGGCAGCTGGGATGGTCACCTCAAAACAAAGCAAGAGTCTATTTTAAAAGCCAGGTACATAATCAAAAGTCAGATCGCTCATACCAATATACGAGGGTGAGGGACCACAAGGACTATAAGATCAGAAGACATAGATTGTGGTGTTATGCATGCTGCTTGAAGATGCCTTTACCTAGATTTACACTCAGACTCAGGGTCAGGGATTTCTCTCCCCTTTAATCTCATCCGTATCTTCTCCTTTTAGGAACACCCACCCCTACATCCAGGCTGTAGGAGACCTATCCAACCTATTTTTTTCACGTGTGAGGAATGCTTTCTATCAGAATGATATGATCTACAGATTGACACCTGAGGGCTGTTTAAGTCGCCGAGCCTGCAAACTTACCCATGAACACACAGGTACTGGTTTCTTCTCCCAAGTCATCTCCCTTATTCACCAAAGTCCACACAAAGGAACTTACCCTGATACCTATGACATAGTCAGATTCCTTATCATGCCTTCAGGAAGTGGTGCATCTCGAGGGAGGCACATCTCTGGTTGACAATGAGCGGCAATAAATAACACATTCCATGCCAGAGATTTACATATGCTGTGACATTCGGTAATGAATCATAAAGTTCCTCTTCCCAGAAAACATTCAAACAGAATTTATTGAACTCTGCTAGCAAAGAAGTCCATATTTGCAACCCACAGCTGTTATATTTTTTATTATCAAACCACAGCCAAACTCACACTAATCCTAAGCTTCCCTCAGTGAGACCTGGCACCCCAGTTTGGTGTCAGTAATGACTGATGGGCTGCTGTGCCCAAAGTTCTTACTTTAAAAAACCAAGTAGTAATTTCCCAAAGTTTTTACTTTAACCAATTACCATTTTTGTGAAACAGACCAAGTGATCAAGCAAAGGAAGGTCTATCTACAAGAAGAGAGAGAACTGGAAAAGATCAGAAATAAGAAGAGCTTGGATTTCCTAGACGTTCTCCTCTGTGCAAAAGTGAGTGTGGGAGAGAGGCTTGAGACTTTCCCCCAAATATCAGGGTCTGGGTGTAAACCCTGCACATTTTTGGGGGGTTTTCACAGATGGAGGATGGGAGCAGCCTGTCCGACCAGGACCTGCGTGCTGAGGTGGACACGTTCATGTTTGAAGGCCATGACACCACAGCCAGTGGCATCTCGTGGATCCTCTATGCCCTGGCCACACACCCCAAGCACCAGCAGACATGCCGGGAGGAGATTCAGAGCCTCCTGGGGGATGGATCTTCCATCACATGGTGAGTGCTCAAGAGATCTGAGAGCTCGTCCTCTCTCTTGGAGGAGAAGCCACTGCCTGTCCAGCACCTGAGTACTGCTGAGTCTGGCATTCTCTACCCGCCCCCCTAGGGATCATTTAAGCCAGATGCCCTACACCACCATGTGCATCAAGGAAGCTCTGCGAATCTACCCTGCTGTGCCATCTATTAGCCGAATTCTCAGCAAACCCATTACCTTTCCTGATGGACGCTCCTTACCCAAAGGTATGAACTTCACCACACTAACCTGCAGAGATTATATGCACCAAAAACAACCACTGCTACCAAGTTTATGCAGATTTGTGGGGATCACTTGTGTGTCAGAATAGTACTGAACTCCAAAGGCTTAGACAGTTTGATTTTCAGAGTTAAATTACCAAATATTGCTTTTGGGTGAGCTAAATCCTGTAACCTTAAGTTAGTGGAACTAGTTTAACTTTTCATCATCCAAGTATTCTAACAAGTATGAATATACCTATGTGGGTTCATGTGGTGGTTGTTCCATACACTGAGTCATCTCCACAGGGAGATATTAGCTTGAGAATATGGGCTTTTCAGCTCTGCAATCCGAATTTCCTGAGACATGAAGGACACCAGAGAGAACCAGAGAAGGACAGAGGTACATGTAGTCTTCTTTTGGGGGTTTCATGAAAAATAAGAGAGATCCAGTGTTAGGGTTAAGTGGTGTCCAGGGTCTTAGAGTGCCTCATGCTGGTAGAGGCTATCTTGTGGCCATATGTGAAACCATGTACTTGGTCAGAAGCAATTCGTTGGCTTGCCTCTCAATTTTCTTAAGTATAGTTCTGCTACATTCTAGCTTTGTGTTCCTAGACACGTCATGCAACCCCTCTGAACCTCAAGTGTCTCATTTTAAAACTGACAAATGGAATAAGCATCAGGCATCAGAAGACCCATGCTAAACAATCAAATTGATGCTACCCACTTGGGGGGGGTTGCTTGGAGTGGAGGCTCAAAGCCCAACTGTGGATACTTGGACATCACAGCATGAAGAGTCACAAGTAAGGGACGAGTCAGTTAGGGTGCCACAGAGCACCAATGAAGCACACAATATTCCTCTAGTTCTTTGAAGTTTCGTTCCATACCCACATCTCTACCTACCACTATCATGACCCAAGTTCTACCTTTCATATCCAGCTAGACGAGAACAAGTACACTGGTACATATAAGAGCTCCCAAAATATTCACAAGGAATCCAGAACGGATAATTCCCTCAGGACCAGTAATAGGAGTGGTGATACTACGAGCCTAGGGGGAAGGTAGGGGGGGGGGACCAATTGCAATGATCAACTTATAACTATCCCTGCCCCCAAGTGAAGGGCAACACATCCATGAGTGAAGAAAGACAGCAGATGGTTTAAGATATGAAAATAATAATACTTTCTAATTTATCCAGGGTTGACAAGTGTGGGAGAATTCAGGGAGAAGGGAGAGAAATGAGGAACTGGCTCAAGTAGAGAGAAAATATTTTGAAGAGGATGATGGCAACATATATACAAATGTGTTTGGCATAATGGCTGCATGAATTGTTATAAGAGCTGTAAGAACCCTCAATAAAATGATTTCAAAAAAGAAAACTAGAAAATAAGCAGATTTTCCATGAATGTTGGCTTTACTGGTACAAATGGTTAATGCATATTTCCCAGTGGTGCTTGAATTACTAGGTATATCAGTCCTTTGTTTCTAAATTTCCCTACAGGAATCATAGTCTCCCTGAACATTCATGCCCTTCATCACAATCCAAAGGTGTGGTCCAATCCAGAGGTATGAGGCCCTGGGAAACAGGAATGGGTTGATATCTTAATAACAACACCTCTTCACCCTCCACCTCCAGAAGTCCCACCCCTTATGAATTGGAGGGAAACCTTGAGCCTATTTGTTCTGTCTCTGCTGCTCTCTCTGCAGGTTTTTGATCCTTTCCGGTTTGCACCAGGCTCCACTCAACATAGTCATGCCTTCCTGCCCTTCTCAGGAGGATCACGGTGAGGAAGCTCCCTGTGATGGAGAAAGGCTCTTTGGGTGTCTCCCCCAGTGGCATTGATCTTCCTTGCTCACACATGGCAGGCTCTGCTGTTACTGAGAGTATTGGAGTCCTTTTGTAGGCCACTATGCAAAAATAAGGAATAATATCTAGACAAGCCATGGAAACATTGATCCTATTGCTCCTTCCCAATGGCGGCCAACATTTAACCAGAGTGATTTTTCAAAGTTCACTTTACGTAGGTATTTCTCTCACTCTAGTACTGTATACTGTATCCAGTATAGGATATTTTGAATTTTTAAAATGTTTTTCTTGAAACTCCGATTTTTAGAGGCTGATTTCTCTCATCCTGAGCATTCTCAGCACCACTTGCTGGTCAGTTTGTCATTGCTCCTGAAAGAGTGGTTTTCCTCTATTGCCAATGGAATATTGAAAATACCAGCTAGATTATCTCAGGTGAAAGGGTTTCAGCAGAATATCCAGAAAAATAGGAGACAGCGAAGAGAGAATAGACTTTCCACTTCAGAAGCATTAGCAGCTGAAAATTCTATGAATAGTGTCAAAACATTGTTAGATATTGAAAACCTTAAGAGTAGTGGAAAATATCGTCTCATATAGTCCCTGAAATCAAACCGTTCTGGTCAAAAGGCACTCAAAATATGACTGAAGAAGAGCTGTCTTCGCAAAGCAGAATCAACCATAATGTTGTGAAGGGAGTAAGGGTTTGGGGACCTTTATCTTCAGATGAGGCAGAACTCAAAATCAGAAGAAACAGCTGGCACAGTTCTGAAAAATAGGCATTTGAAATGTATGAAGTATGAATCTAAGAAAATTGAAAGTTGTCAAAAATGAAGTCAAACATATGAGGATAGATATCCCGTGATAGGATACTATCTACACACATACAAGGGAATCAGATTAATACAACTATTATTCAAAATCACAAACCAACCACTAAGCTTAGTGTTGAACAATTTTACCAAACTCTTTAGTCTCAACTTGATCAAACACTGAATAAAGATATGCTGATAATTATCAGTGATTACAATGCACAGGTTAGAAACTAAGGGGAAGGAATTAAACCAAACTCACTGCCATAATGTCTATTTCAAATCACAGAGGAAGGAAAAGTTCTTGGGAAATAAGGCCTTGATAGAAACAAAGTTGGAGATCACGTGATAGAATTTTGCAAGACCAGTAATCTCTTCACTCTTCCCTTTGTGACAACTGAAGAGTGAAAATACACATAGACATCTCCTGAAGGAATACACAGAAATAAAATTGACTATATCGGTGGGAAGAGGGAATGGAAACTTTCACTATCAGTCCCCAAATGAGGCCTGGGGTTGATAATGAAACAGATCATCAATTGCTCATATGTATGTTCAAATTGAAGTTGAAGAAATTGAAAAGAAATTCACAAGAGCCAAAATACAACTTTGAGTATATCTCATTTGAATTTTGAAAATATCTTAACAATAGATGACTCATTGAATGTCAATGCCAGGATCATGGGATGACATCAAGAGCATCATACACAAAGAATGCTAAAAGTCATTAAAAAGACAATAAAGAAAGCAAGCAGACATCAGAAATTTGTTCTTGATGACAGAGTAAAATGAATGGAAGCCATGATAAAGTAAAAGCTGAACAGAAAAATTCAAAGGGCAGCTTTAGAAGGCAATATTGTAATAAAATGAGCAAAGAAACTAGAATTAAAAAAGAAAAAGGAGTGGGACTGAGCCCCGGTGGCATAGTGGTTGTGCACAGGACTGTGGCCCACTGGGATGGAGGTTCAAATTCAGCAGCAGCTCCACAAGAGCAAAAGCTGGGCCTCCTACTCACACCACCAGAGGGTAGTGATGGCCCCCCCAAAAAAAAGAAAAGAAAAAGGAGCAACATGATCAGCATATCTTAGGATGTAAGAACTTAAAAAAATCCAATCATTAAGTTTCAATATTAAAAGACTTTATGAGCAAAATATTGAATTATGTATGCCAGAAGAGTCAAAAGAAGATGGAAAGAATATCCAGAGTAACTGTATCAAAAAGAACTTGTCAACATTCAACCATTTCAAGAGGTCGCATTTGATGTGATCAAGAACTGATGGTCTTAAAGGAAAAGTTCAAGTTTCTGTGAAAGCATTAGTGAAAAACAAGACTCTAGAAATTGATGGAATATCAATGGAAATATTTCAATAGGTCGATGATGCACTGGATGCACTCATCCATTTATGCTAAGGAATTTGGTAGATAATTATCTTCCAAACTGAATGAAAACTTCCATAATTGTACCCAGTACAAAAAGGTGACTCACCCAAATGCAAAGTTTATTACAAAAATCACTAATATCACCTGCAAGTAAATTTTTGCTGAAGATAATTCAACAACAGTTACATCAACAGTTGCAAGAAATTCAAGAAGGGAAACAAGGGGTGTCATTGCTGATATGGTATATTATGGCTCAAAGCAGAGAATAGCAGAAAAATGTTTACTTGTGTCTTGTGGGCT
Source organism: Nesogale talazaci (assembly GCA_004026705.1). Taxonomy (NCBI): domain Eukaryota; kingdom Metazoa; phylum Chordata; class Mammalia; order Afrosoricida; family Tenrecidae; genus Nesogale; species Nesogale talazaci. The sequence continues at coordinate 39,650 of PVJH01019494.1, forward strand.
GTGCAAAGGCATTTGGCTCTGTGGACCATAAGAAATTATGGAGAGTGTTTAGCAGAATGGGAATTCAGGAACTCTTTGTAGTACTCATGCAACTACTCAAACAGAACAAGTTAATGCAGCATGATTTAAAACCAGGAAAGGTGTGCATCAGAGTGGTGGCTTCTTGCTTCACTTATTCAATCTGTATTCTGAGAAAATATTTTGATAAATGAGACTATATGAGGAAAAGCACAATATTGGAGGAAATCTTATTAACAACCTGAGATATGCAAATGGCACAGCCTGGCTTGGAGCTCTTGTTGAGGAAGCTCAAGGATTGCATCCTTCAGTATGGATCCAACTTGATATAAAGACAACCCAAATGATTACAGCGGGACCAACAGATAAAATATCATGATAAACAGGGTAAAGATTGAAGTCGTTGAGGATTCCACCTAGGTGGATCCACAATCAACATTCATTGTGTACCCGCAGTTAAGAAATCAAATTACACATGCTGTTGAGTAAATTTGCATCATGGTATCTCTTTTAAATATTGAAGAGCAATAGAGTTACTTTGAGGACTAAGGTGCATCAAACTCAAGCCAGGATATTTTCCATTGCCTCATATGTATGGGAAAGTTGGACACCAAATAAGGAAGGCAAAGGAAGAATTGATGCACTGGAATGATGGTGTTGGCAAAGAATACTGAACGTACCATGGATGGACCACAGAAAGAGCAAACAAACTTCTTGGAAGAATCACAGTCAGAATGCTCCTTAGAAAGGAGGGTGATAAGATTTTGTCTAACAGGTACTCTGAATATGCTGCCAGGAGACACCAGCCCCTGGAAAAGGGCGTCATGCTTGGCAAAACAGAAAGGGAATGAAAAAGAGATTGATTGACTGTAACATTGTACTCCAACTTAAGAACAACTGTGGGGACGGACAGAACCAGACGATCTTTCTTTCTGTTGTACCAAGGGTCATTATGAGTCATACCTGCCTAGATAGTAGCTCTTAGCAACAAAAACAACATCCATGAGCGTGGACATGGAATAGTCATTCTTTTCCCAAATCATTCCTCATACCATCCTGCTATTCAATCATATTAAGCAGTATGGCACAATCACTTCCACAATCACTTTGAAAATATTTTCTTTCTTCTTTAACTCCTAGAAACGAGTTTCCCTTTAGCCCAGCCCTTGCACAACCTGCTGCACTGTGCTGGAAGTACCCTTAATCTAGCTGTTGCCTCTACAGTTTCACCTATGCTGTGTTTCCTATACTGAAAAACAGAGAAAAACACTTAACAACGACTCAAGAAAGCTGCCAACAATGACCATATGCAACAGAGACAAATTCCACCATGGACGTGCAGAGAATATTAAAAACCACATCAAACACAAAGTGTATCAGAAGAGAGGTGAAGTAATAAGAGTTTACTCATGCAAGTCAGATTTACCATTTTAATCTACAATAGTCATTTCTGCAGTGCTGTCTGTCTGATAACTATGTTATTTCCCTCCCTCAACTATGGATAGAGGGAAATCACCAGAGACTTATTTCTTGTGTAGGAATATTCTTCCATTTCTCCAGGGGTGTCTGGTTCCTTTTAGGAATGTTCAGAAGTTATCTTTGTACAAGTCTTTTGTTTCTTGGGCTAAGTCTATAATCACACTGGATCTTAGCCAAAAGGCCAAGAAGCATTAAGAGCTAAGCCTATTCTTAAATATTTCATTTTTTCTGTGGCTATTACAAATCACATTTTTTTCTTGATTTCTTTTTTTCAGAATTATTTTCATTAGTATACAAGAATCCAATTGCTCTATTCATCTTGATCTTGGATCCTGCTACACTGCCGAATCTTTCAACTATTTCTAACAATTTTTTGGTCAAGTTTTTAGGGTTTTCAATGTATAATATTATATCATCTGAAAATAGTAAGAGTTTCACTATTCCATTTGGTAAAGTTTCACTTTACCATTCGATATTCTTTTTACTCATTTTGTGGTCTGACAGCTCTGACTAAAAATTCCAACACAATGCTGAATAAGAGTAGTGGTAAGGACATTCTTACCTGGTTCCCAATTGGGTTCACAAAGAGAATGCTTCTGATTTCACTCTATTGATCAAGATGATGGCTGTTTGTTTTGCATAGATGACCTTTATAAGGAAGAACTGTTCACTATAGGAAGAAGATCGAGACAACCTAAATGTCCATCAGTAGAAGAACAGGATAAGGAAACTCTGGTACATGCATGCAGCAGAATACTATACATCACTTAAAATAAGCACCTCAAAATATGGATTAACCTGGAAAGCAAAACATCAACCTGGTGAAATTAACCAATCACAAAAGGAAAACTATTATATGAGGTCACTAATGTAAGGGCAGAAAAAAATCCCCCCATAGGTAGGCAACAGACTTTGGAGGTTGGCAAGGGTGTAGGAGGAGAGAGGGGGAGGATAGGGTAATGGAATAGGCCACTGATTGATGTTAACTAGCATGAAAAAAGAATGGTGGTCCCTGGGGAGTGGAGGCAGGCAGGAAAGATGGACTACTGGAGGGTTTGATTAGAGGTCTGGACTATGGAACTCAAAACTGATGATCTGGAATGTAAATGGTCACCTAATTTATAATAAATAATTGTTTGTGTGTGTGTGTGAGAGAGAGAATAACAAAGAAAAGAAAGAAACAGAAGGGGAACTCTGTGGCCAACGCATGCGGATAAAGCTATGATGGCAGTGGATTGAGGGCGGGGCTTCACCAAGAAAGGCCCAATTCAGAATGAAACCTGATGCCCTTTCCTCTTGACTGTCCCTCCCTGTCCAGGAACTGCATTGGCAAACAGTTTGCTATGAATGAGATGAAAGTGGCCGTGGCCCTGACTCTGCTACGCTTTGAGCTGTCACCAGATCCTACCAGGGTTCCTATGCCTGTTCCAAAACTTGTGCTGAGGTCCATGAATGGGATCCACTTGCACCTGAAGAAACTCTAATAA